>QEIL01000170.1:0-54389 GCA_003116535.1 Paecilomyces niveus | reverse complement strand
CCCGCATTAATGAGCTCACTATGACCAGTCGATAGGGAGTTCTAGGAAGGAAAGGGGGACCCTATATAGGATTTGAAGCCGCTGTAGTTAGCTATTTCTTTCCTTCCTTCTGTATGTTTAGTACACTCGTTGAGTCGTCCTAGCTAGTTGAATAAACTACCTCTTGGACCGTTACAGCTACAAGGTCATCCCACAGTTTAGGGAAATTGCTAAACTTAAGAATTTCTTCCAGAGAAAATTTGTCAATAATTCCCTGCACCATGGCGCCTCGATCAACTAGCATCTGCGCGATCTCGAGTTGTGCTGCACTCAGCATTTGACCTTGTCCATATGGTTCAGATACATTAGGCATGAAACCACAGTATCACTATACCCTTTGAACTTATCAGGGACAACTTTGGTCCACTCATTGATGCATCGTACACTTCTTCTGTTCTCGAGGTTCACTAGCAGGGCATTCTGCTGCCGGAGTTCTTTGTAATACACTTCCACACTTTCCTGGCCCTTCCATCCAAAACTATGGGCGGTACTTTTGGCGACGCCATCACTACCGAATGCATTAATTATCTTAGGCCAACCCAGAGCTAGCAGCCATGAAGACTAGATCTTCGAAAGTCATAAAGAACAACAAGATCATCCTCATGATCCTGGCTTAGAACCGCCAGGGTCCGCTGCAGCTGTTCTTATATAGTTGAATCAGCCATGAGATTAGACTGACACGGGTTTAGCCTCACATGCAAGCGCCAGCTTTGGGATTCGGTTCAAAGGATATACTGCGAGCACGTCACACGATATTGGAAATATCCCGCTTTGCCTCACTCGCTTGTCGAGCGGTCATTCGCCTTCCAACACTATTTCTTTGTAGCCACGCTATCAGGTATCTGTCACTAGGAAGCATTACACAAACCAGGCTCCACAGGTGCGCCGATTTAAAAGAGTCTGGTCGAGGGTCTCGATTGTGGGACCATTTTCGGACTTTGGAGGCTCTCCGCTCCACACAGCACTAATTAGCCAATCCTTCTAGACTATCTTTAAGTCGCCGGTCTTCTGCTAAGTTAGATCTGCCATAGCTGGATCCACGACCCAAGAGACAAAGATTATCCTTGTTCGTCTCGTTCCAGAAAATGCACCGGGATGTAACCATATCAATATTCTTCGCGCCTCCATGGTTCTGGAGGATCTCTGGCACCAGCCACGGCTCCACCCTGGTCTTTAAGAGTCACTGCACTAATGGCAATGGTGTGGTCAAAGATCTCTACCACCATTGAGATAAGGAAAAAAATGGAAGGCATTTGACATGATACTTTTTGGTCTCTTTTTTCTTCTGCTGCCCCTCTTTCCAACGGCTTTTCGAACCCTTGTCGGGGGATTTCCTCTTTCTACACCATACTTTATGCCAGTGTTCGACACAACTATTGTATTGAACAATAAATCATCTTTCCCGAAGCCGTAGGTATCTCCGGTTGTTTCCCACTTCTATTTAGAAGAATTGAGGGGATAATAGTATACCACGAAGACAAGAATCGTTCTCCACACACTAACTAATGTATCGGATGAGATAGTGCTGTATTTTCGCCAGATATACGTGGCCTTTGGAGCAGACGTGGCGTCCGGAATCGCCAGTTCTTCTTCCGTGTGCCCTATCACCGCTCGGTCAAATGCGCCATTTTACTCATCATGCAGATCCCTTTACGTTGATATTTCTCGTTGGTACCATCCCAGCCATTGGTTATGCAGTAGATCTATCAACCTTAATCGGTTTTATATAGCATCTCCAGTCCTTTTGCTGTTCGGCTGTTTTATCTCAAAACATCCTACCAGAAGTTCCTGTATTATCGTCGTTTATATTACTATAAGTCCCTTGAAGAATAGCCTTTTTCCAACCCTATCTATTACAGGTTCTAATACAGTTATCTCAAACTGCGCCAAAAATGGCTACCTCTCCCAGAGCTGCCAGTCCAACCGTTATAGCACCTAACGTGGAAGTTGATACACGTGTTTGTCCCGCTTATGGCCCCTATGGCCACTAAAATATATAATATTGTTGTAAGGATCACTGACCGGCCCTCTCCAGGCTACTGAAAATGACTCAACTTATGGAGATGAACTGTCAGTAAGCTTCGTTTCTATTTAACATTTAAGAAATTAATATCTGTCGCAGGACTACTTATACCGCATCTCTTACATCATCTGTCACGGATTACCGTAACGAAAATGGTAGACGATATCATGCATATCGTGATGGCCGTGAGTGTCTCTAAAGAATCTCCCAGCCCTCGATATAGTGGTCTTCTAATAACAAAGTAAAGGCTACCAACTCCCCAATGACGAAGATGAAAAGGACCGGCTGGACATGATGCATGAAATGATGTTGACATTAATGGGCCGGAAGCTATTCCTAGCACCTATAGATGATTCACCCGGTCGAGTTTTAGATATTGGTACTGGTACTGGCATATGGGCTATAGATTTCGGTGAGATCTCCGACGGCGATCGCATATTTTCTGATTTTATATCTGATATCAATACGCTTCTCCACTTATAGCCGACCAGTTTCCTTCGGCCGAGGTATGTTTATACCATAATTCTTGATGATGATGGTTTTATTGAATGATCCTCAGGTCTGGGGGAATGACCTGAGCCCTATTCAACCAAGTTTGTAAGTATAACGGACTATTATTTCCTAAAACACTAATGGGAGCCAAGAAGCTGATGCTTGCAGCGTCCCTCCAAACGTCAAATTCATCATCGATGACTTTGAAGATGAGTGGGTGTACGGAAACCAACAGTTCGACTTCATTCATTCTCGTTATATGGCAACCAGTGTTAAGGATTGGCCAAGGTTACTGCAACAGTGCTACAGGTTAGATATATTAATAATGCCTTTTAGTTCTTACTATTGCTGATTGGTATAGCAACGTTGTTCCCGGTGGGTGGGTTGAATTTCAAGATTGGGACACCACACTATATTCAGAGGATAGGTCAATTGATGGAACATCCCTTAAACGATATTTCGATGTCGGTATCCCAGCATTTAAAAAGTTAGGAGTTGATCCAGCTCCAGGACCCAAATTAGAGGGTTGGTTCCGCGAAGCTGGATTTGAAGATATTCATATTGAAAAGTTCCTTATTCCAATGGGAGCATGGCCCAAGGACGAACATCTTGTGTGTATATCTTATTTCCGATACAAATTTGCTGTTATTTTCTGACGTTTTATCTTTATTCACAAGAAAACATTGGGTGTCTGGAATTTGTTGCAAGCCGAAACAGGGTTTGAGGCAGGTTCCATGGCAATATTAACGAGATACGAAGGATGGTCCCCGGAGGAAGTGGCAATTCTCGTATCTAAGACCCGAAGCGATGCAAGGAATCCCGATATTCACGGCTTGTTTGACTTGTGAGTGCCATTCTCGAGATTCTTTCAAAGGAATGAGATTGATATAATATATAGTTACGTCGTCTACGGCCGGAAACCCAGATAATATCTTAAGCTTCGGCCCTGTCATTATATTCCAGCTTGGGCCATTGCGGTGACTACTCGTATTTATTCGATCATTTTGCCTAGCATCCTCGCCCTGATGTGAAAATATCATTTAGTATAGGCCAGTAGCAGGTGCATGATACGACAGCTTGTATCTCGGTGTCAGCATAGTAGTTGAGGAGAAGAGAAACCATTTCCCCCCCTCTCACGCTCTGTGGCGTAATAAAGAGGCCGGCGGTCAATTTGCCATCTTTCTCTTGCTAACCAGAGATCTGGACTGGCCCGGAGCTGTAAAAGGAGCGAAGCCAGAGATATCGTTCTCTAGCACAGCAATATCAAACATATTGCTGTCCGATGCGTCTCTTTTCCCCAGAATTTCCTGAATGGCGTCCATCGTTGGATATCCTGAGCATTGATGTCTGCTCCATTGCGTATGAGCAGTTCTGCTGCGGCAAAATTGTTGTTGCAACATGCCCAGTGTAAAGTTGTCTGTTTCTGGGTATCTATTGCAGGAGTATCGGTCCCTGTTTCTAAAAGGTTCTCAACAATGTGATCCAAGTTCCAATAAGCTGCGACATGAAGCGCTTCTTGGTGTGTGAGCAGTAAATGGAATATCTCATCTGTAAGAACGTTGCTGGGGACATGCTGCTGAAATCGGAGCACTTGGAAGGCACTATTCATGAGTTTCTTATCACTCAAAATGGGAATAATTACTGGTTCTAGTGACTCTTGGAGTCCCTCCCCAGAGAGATGCTGTCCCCAGTGTTTCGCCGAATATCCTAGAAAGGGCGATGTATTGAATCGTTCCGTCATCTCGTCAGAGCTTTCATAGAGCCCCTGCATTCGAGTTTCCGATGAAAGATACTGCAAACAGGTGCGTGCAATATCAGTATTGACATCCTTTTCTGGAAGGATACCGCTGAGAAATTCAAAGACCGAGGTGTGTATCAAACCAAGGGTGCTATCGCTTTTGTCTAAGATAACCATTCCAAAACAAAATTGAAGTAGAAGATTAGGACTTGCTAAGTTATTAAGCTGTTCCTCTTCTCTTTTCCCACTGGCAAATGCAGATGCGATTTCTTCTAAGGTCAGCCTTCGTTTTGCGTATACAACCCAAGCCAGCAGACATCGAGCTAAAGACCTTCTATCCTCAGACTGAGAATCTATTCGTTCGATAGTTGCCTCAAGCGCTTGCTGTAAATTTTATGGTCTCTCTGAAGGGCTCTGTATATCTGATCTACTGTTGGCAGATCCAACAACTCACCCAACATCAGGCGGGCAAGGAGAAATCTATGGCTGATCAGGATTCTTTCGCTCAAGGAATGCGAGGTTAGTCCTACGAGTTATCGGCTTTCGAAACAATATCTTCAACCAAACTGTTATCCTTTGTGACTGCAATGTTGCTTTCCAGCAATCGAGACCTGACATACAGCCGTAAGTCACTGTTATCGGCTTGGATTTGGACTTGGCTAGCTGAATTCATCTTCCGGAGAACACATACAAGATCCCTGCTGGTCAGCAATACTTGAATTCCGGACTCCACTAATTTTAACATATGGTCTATATCTTCATCGTGAGCCGTTATCTCATCAGATGCATCTAAGATCAAGTAGACTGGTTGCACTGAACCAGCCTTGGAAATGAGCTGGGTTACTTTCTGAGCACCACTCAGCAGGGTCCTTGGATCTTCGCACGCCACTCTAAGTATAGCTAGAGTCTCTCCGTTGCCTTGATCGATCAATTGTCGACGGATGTGATAGAGGACGTCGAATGGTTTTTGTTGATCTTGAGACGAGAAATTACAGAAAAAATATGCAACTCGAAAGCCCTCTCGGGTTCGTCTCTCCAAAAGATGGTCTGTAAAACTGAGCTACAATAATAACACAACTTAGTACGTTTGAAGAACGCAAACATAATTCTGATGTGGTCACTTACGCGAGAAAGCTCTTTCTTCCTCCCGCTACAACAGCTATCAGTCGTTGGAGAACGGGACATGTCCTCAGGAGTATATATACGCGGACCATAACACCATAAGAGCTTTGATGAGCGGTCAATCCATTCCTGGACAGCTTCGCTGGCCAAAAACCAAGCTCCCGTTCCCAGGAAAGGAGACGGCTTCTGCCGAAGTGGGATATTCGTAGATGGAACACATGTAAGCAGCATATTGTGATCTCGCTCTAATTCCATTATTAGCTAGCCAAAAATTCCCAATGACCGGGTATATCACCTTGCTCAAAAATGAGAGCTCTTCATATGTCCTCTTCGTTATTACACTGCCCCATCACATAAGTATTCATGCGGCCACGGCTTAGCATGTAAACACATACGCGACGTGAGAAAGAAAATCCGTGAATAGCGTACGGAATTTTCGAAGCATATCAACATGTAGCTTCAATTCTATGTCTTGAAAAGGCGGATAGTACCTCGATCTTCGTTTTTGCAGATCTGAGTAAAGCGACGTGAGTTTCATATAGCAGTCGGTCAGAATATCATCTTCTAGCGAAGAAAGATGGACCGGAGCGGGCCCCGTGAACTCAGCATCCAGAATGGCCTGTTCAACGCTCAAAATAGCCTCCGTCAATGTAGAAACTTCTCGCAGATATTGCTTCTGTATTTTAAGCACACATTTTACATCGCAGGCGTGAGCGTAACTGAACCGAGTGACTTGAGTGCTCAGTTGAAGAACCGCGGCCAAGTCTATGGTTAAACCCATGTCTGCAGTCATTATGGATAAGTTGGAAGAAGAGAGATCAATCGAAAGTAGAAAGGCAAGCAAATATAACGCCAGCTTTCAATATGTGTATGCGGGAAAGACCCAGGGTCAAGTAAAGCTGATTTTTTGTTATCAACCTACCCCGCTGCTGGCTACACTAGCTGGTTTAGCAAATATTCCCCTCATAATACCACAAGATTATTTGAGTCATTCTGCTCTCAGGAGAGAAGTTGTAGCATCCAATGGAGATTAGGCTAGGATGTACACCCGGTACAGATGTGATGTTTAATCTTGCTGGCCGTCATTAGTCGCAGTCGGCAGTCTTGGTTTTCCCCTTTGGTGGAGTGGCAGCGACATTTAATATATTGCCAGTCTATTTGGCAAATTTGTGTTACCGTGATAACATCCCATAACATGTCAACATGAGAACTGTAGTTGCTGGTATAGTATTTAGTTTATACTAGTTTAAAGAATTATTTTATATTCTATTTTAAATATATATATTGCGGGTTTCTATGGTAGAGTTTAGGCGCATAGAGCACTACATAAGTGCCACAAGCTTTTCCATACCTTTACTCTCTTCATTGGCTATGCCCATAGATGGCAACCGCCAACCGCCGATTGGCTGGTTTATATACAAAAATAAATACTACTACTGGGAATAACTTCAAACATTCTATATACGGCGATAAATCTATCGCTGAGAGGGTCTTTGTCATTGACATGTCAAGGTCGAGTACCCATCTAGACCGGCACCTTGGGAGTTTCGCTTCTAAGCTCTGTTGTTGTTGCTAGTTTCAAATGGAAGTGGATAATATGCTACCACTGAGATCAATAAATCGCAGTTTACGACTTCAATTCCCTCTCCATCATCTCCACCGCCTCATCACGGTGCTTCTCATTGTCGAAATCCACGATGAAATCCCACCTCGGTAGCAACTTCGCTCTCAGTTTCTCCAAGTTCAGCTTCGTCTCCTCGCCCAAGCCGGCCATGATCAGCCCCGTTGCCCGGCTCGACTCGACGATGCGCTGTGTGCGCGGGCGGCGGACCTGGTCGTACACCTTCAAAGCGGTGCGCGCCTCAGCCAGTGTTTTTGCGCGGCCGAGTAAGGTGGAGAGAATGAGGCTGTCTTCGATGGACATGCCGCCGCCAGAACCCTGCCACGGGGTCGTGGCGTGTGCAGCGTCACCCAAGATGCAGACGGGGCCGGATACATAGGTACGGGCAGGTTGATGCTCCCAGAGGTACATGGCGGGTTGTTCGGGCTGATCGCAAAGCAGCTACATGGTCTGTGTCAACCTCTATCGATCTGCAATGGACGAAGGCGGAAATCATCGTACCTTATCCACGGCCTTGTACAGATGCGGCGGCCAGCCCTGGTAGAGCTTCTTCATCTCATCGGCACTCACGGTGCGATGCCAGCGGTCCGACGACTCCGCATCCTTCTCGTGCGAAGCAATGACAAACTGCACCAGCTGACCCTGGTCTAAGACGTTGTGCATCAAATACGCCCCGTCGCCAATCCACATATATTCGCGGGCATCCTCGATGTTGACGGGTCCCTTGCCGATACTGGCTTGAGCATCGGCGTACGGCTTCAGGGTCATGACAGCCCACGCGCCGGTGTTCCTGGGGAAAGCAGCGGGGTCGTCCTCGCCCAGGATGAGCTTGCGAACGGTGCTGCGGATGCCGTCAGCACCAATGAGGATATCACACTCGTAGGCAGTGCCGTCGGTAAAGTGGAGGGTGAGAGAGCCATCGTGGTTCCGGTCGAATCTGTCGAGCTTCTTGGAAGCATGCATACGCTCGGGAGGCACATCGGCCAGCAATTCTCTCAGAAGAGCAGCACGGTGAACGATGCTGGTGACGCGTTTTCCCTCGTCGTTGGTTTCATCGATCATGTTGCCTGCGCCCTCGCCTTGGGCCAACATGAATCGCACTCCTCGCATAGGAACAGCACCGGCCCGTTCGAGACATTGCGCCGTCGACGGGCCGATGAGATCCAGAGCAGTGAGCGCGTTACGAGCGACTCCGATGGCCATCCCAGCTTCTTTGAATGCCGTGGCCGACTCGAAGATGTGCACGTCCAGGTGCGCATGGGGGAGGAGGGCATGCACGAGGGATGCGCCCGCCAGGCCACCGCCAGAGATGGCGATCCGGATGGATGGAGACATGGTGTTGAATGAAAAGTGTTGGTTGTGTTGGGAGTAAGAGAGAGGGACCGTTTCTGATGCCTACTGAGGTTGGTATAGCATCTAGCTGTTACCTTATATCCATTCAAGTGAATCAGCATCACCTGTTCCTTTGTTTGAATGTAATTCTTAGGTACTTATGTAGGTGCCTAAGTTACCCATCTGAAGGTAACACAACCCCGCACTTGCATGGGCACAAAGCCCAGACAGGCATTCTGGTGATCTACACGATTTTCTCTCTCATAGAGGCTAGGCACTAGATACATAACGATTTCCCATGCCCATCCGACCAGTCCACATCAGACTCCACTATCCCGAAATCCAAATGTGGAATCAAACATGTCTGCCCTTGAACCCAAAGTCAGGATCGAACTTGGTCGTCCCATCGCGGCGCTCGGCTGGGGATTCTCTGGTGAGTTCGCTGCAGATAAGTTGAGAAATACAGAGGAGGCGACTTACGGGAAGCCATTGGCGCAGCTGTAGCAAGAGCTACCAGCAAGACGGTGAGGAGGAGGAAGACCTGCTTCATGTTGGAGATATGCTGCTGTCTTGAACTTGGAGGGCAGGCGTTTTTGAAGAGAGTGTGAGTATTCTTTCTTCTGAGCAAGTAGTGTACGCAAAAGATGTGGGAAAGGTGGATAGATTTGTAAAACCAGTCTTCGACACTACCAGACGGCCTCCGGAATGATACTCTTTAAATACCGTGTGTTGAGAATCGTCAAGAATATATCTAGGTAGGTACCTATGTTGTCACCACGCCTGATTGGCACTACACAGTCTGGAACACCGCAGGGTTTTGCCTAGAAGGAGTCCCCAGCACCAGATACGGTGGATGTAACAAGCACAGAGACTGTAATTGGTTGCCTTCATGTCTATATACAGCGCCAAAACCGCTAACATGCATTCTCAATCTCTCCTGACGTGCATGGCCCCCAGAACTTCCACCCAATCGCATCTATCAAACATATGAAATCAACTCAGCTGTCAAGCCCCATATGCAACGCCCTGGGGTAATAATCATGTGGTAATAATCATGTGGTAATAATAGTTTATATCTGAAAGTTGCCGAAAAGGGGTCCAGAAACACAAATGGCCCCATCACAGCTTTCAGGCACAGTACGGAAAGATCTGCGGTGCAGCTTTTTGCGGCTGAACTTCAGCTAAGCAAGCTGACTACTATATTCTGATCACTGCAGCCGTGACCAAGGATCTCAGACACCCAAACACCCTGTTAGATTGCGAGCTCCTAGGAGACCTACGAGGTGAAATGCCGAAAAAGATTGGCGACAAGGTCCCCAACCGGAAGGATTTAGACACCCTGGTCTCGCACCCAAAGGCAGCACCTACGTCCCAGGCTTCATGATCAAAACAGGCTTGCTGGGCCAGTTCTGAGCCGTGAATACTACAGAGGATCAATCAACAGGACATCCAAGAATAACAGGGGGTGGGGTAAATCATATTATATTTAATTCAAATTTCGTAGGACACAGCAGTTTGGAGCATATTCTATGCCGTTGGACTGAAAGGAGTTTGGCGGAACGTCTCGCATAGCAGCGTGTAGATAAGCTAGCTAGATCGAGTATGAATACTCCAGGTACTACTACTACTACTCTCCCGGCCGTGGTGCGACTCGGTTCGACTGCTCGGGAGCCGACCTCTGGAAAATTTTCAGAGCTTCTTTCTTGGTGACAGGAGATTGATTCATTGCATTCGTTGCTGTAACCCTTTTCAGTCGCACTTTGTAAGATTGAGCTATGTCGACCGAGCAGCAGAGGCTGTTTTTATACGATGCGGGCGAAGATGAGAGCGTGAAGGATTCTCATTTGGCACGTTCGGACAAGAATAGGAATCGAGTTCTGGCAGTTTCGGTGTTTGCCAATGCGGTGTTGCTAGTTGTCTGCGTACTCTTGAGTGTGACGGTGCTGTCCCTCTCGAGCTCCAATACACAAAGTGCCAGCCGTGGGCAGATCAAGGAGCCATACTGTAAGGGAATTGTCTCTTTCATGAAGACTTGAGACCGGGTTACTTATGATCTCTTTTGCAGCGCCTGCCAACGACATAATTGAATATGAGTACCGATCAATGATACCTAATGACACTCGGTTCACCGGCCAGCCGGGACCAGAGTGGGAGCAATCGATGGATGAATTGATGGAAGGTAAGTTGTCCCGTACCGTTATTTGTCTTAGGTAGCTTCTTACGACATCGGTGTTTAGGAACGCTCATACGGATATCCGAGGAGGAACTGAAACGATCCGGTTCCGACTCCATACCGCTGAAAGGCGGCGGATACGCAGCAGGCCTTGGGGTTGCTCATAGCCTTCACTGTGTGGTATGACAAACAGCTGTTTCTCTTCGACATTGAGTCGAAAATGCAGGTTCTAATTGTTGCGCGCGTCAAAACAGAAAAAGATCAAGAAGTTCCTGTACCGCGAACACTTCTACCCAGGCTTGGATCCGACGGGAGGGGAATTCGACTATCTTCAATCCCACGCAGGTCAGTTCTTTCATCCGTCAACGTTCTCCGAATATTTCTATCATTTGTTTTCTCTTATCTTTGAGTGCTTACCGTATGTTTCTAGATCACTGCCTCGACTTCTTGCGTCAAGGCAGCATGTGTCACTTGGACTACTCCATGTACACGGTATATTGGGGAAAGCGCCGGCAGGATATCCCAACCCACCATGTGCCAAAAGTGCAGAAATGTGTGAACTGGGATAAGTTGCATAGGTGGATGTTGGGGCGGGCGGCAAATACTGATATGTTGGTAGGACCATGAAGTTGATGCTGTATTTTTTGTATCAAGAGATTTACTCTTCGGGAAGTATTTCTGAAGTTTTTCCGATTCTTTCCTAGGTAGACCTGTAACCAAGTATCCTGGCTTGCTGTACTCTTTTTTATATTTGCGTGGTTTGTCTCCGTTGACACCTTGAAGAGCTTGTTGAGTGTTTACTTTTGTATTGAATCCTGTAGATTAAACCTAGGTACCTAGTTAAAATGTAGGCGCCTGAAGATCACACGCAAGATGACCTGTCATATCACCGTTTGCAGCAGGTTCTCTGAACTCCATAGAACCTACTAGATTACTAGAATCTAGCTTCTTTGTATGATTAGGAGTTAAATATGGGGTTTACCCCCCTCTAGATCCTAGATTCAATCAAGCAAGCAATCCAGAGGATTTTATCCCGAATGCCAATTTAGTAGTTTTTTATGCTTCTGTGCCATAGAATTCGACATAAAATAACCGCAAATTGAAATACAAGAAGTAAAGTACCTAGCTGCCTAGTTGTTACTCAACAAGCTCTTACTGAGGTCTGAGAGACACACAAAATATAGAACATCGATATCTACAACCCTTCATTCAGAGCATTTCTCTCAAGTTCATCCTACCAAGTTCACCTGACCGATACTCCCAACCTTATCCCTCCCGCACCAAAGTATCAAGGAAATTATCAGCGCCTTCGAACTGGACCGCTCTCTCCTCGGCCCATCCCTGAATACGGTTCCAATCGGTGCATTTCCGGGTCCCTGTTCTGTTACCTTGAATCTCGGTAGGGCTTTTCCAGTAGTACGTGTTCACCGTTACGTCGGCGTTGCATATGATTCCCTGGCGGAGAACCTCAAGGCAGTGATCTGTCGTGTGTGTGTTAGTGCAAATGACAAGGATAGGGGTTGAGGGTTATGTTATGATAGCACTCACCCCAGTGGCCAGGCGAGAATGCATTAGTGCCTTGGAGCTCGGGATAGTGCTCTGGGTGCTGAGATTGATATATTCGTTTCTTTATATTATAAGCAGACTCCATCTGGAATGGAAGGGGCATCAAAAGATCAATTACGTACCACACAGTGCAGCATATGGATAGCCTCGAGATAACCAATGTAACCGGTCCCATCTCGTAGTGGGATGGAAGTTTTGTTCAATCTCCTCAGCTCGCCTTCGGAGATTTTAATGATGCTCGCTGAAAAGACGATTAGTCAACCCCCCCCCGGGGCATCGCATTCAACACACATGAATACTAACACCTACATCTGAGCAATCGTGACCAGGCTTGGTCAACTTCCGGGCGAGGCTCCCCAGCGAACGGACTTGGGCCCGGTTCAGAATTGAGTTCTTCGACTGTGTACTGGAGAGCCGATTTTGCGGGTGCTATATTAAACAACCATGATATTTAGCGAAGGGAGAGGGACATTTACGTTTTTCTCCAACTCACTATATACTTTCTTGAGTGCATCACTGTTTTTGTCATCGCTTGCGAGGCTGAAAGTCCAGATGAGAAGACTAACGTTCAAAGCCAGGAAGGCGATCTGAAGGACGAAGAGCACGCCATGCGTCTTGAGAAGCCGGGACCGTGAAAAGCCTTTGTCGTTTCTGGGACCGTCCTTGTAGTCAGGTTCGTCTTCTTCACCGGTCAGAAATCCCTTTTTCTCATCGTCTTCCGTCGAAGCCATCTCGTAGACTTTGTAGGACAGAGTTAACGGTATCCGCGCAGGGTCCCTTGTGGTGGAAGCACCAACGAAGTATAGCCAGCACCAGACCGGAATACAAAGCTCATAACACCCGTTTCAGCTAGATGCAGCAGATCTAAGGCGTAGTATTGGGGTTACCTTTTTGCCCCCACAAAAGTGTGGTCTAAGTTGGGGCATCGGTGACTATTCTTGAGCCACTACTTACATGCATTGAATGCTGTGTAACCCCATACCAACTAACACCCATATCAGCAATCATGCTGGCCAATCAATATAAACCATTACCTTCTATGCTTCACACATTCAACTCCCAACCAAGCAAAGTAAGCATGCGGCAGGATATGCAACACACATATTCCTTATTGGTGTTCTGGCTTGTGACCACCTGAGAAAACCCCCTGACAACATTCACGCCGCGACGTGGTGAAATCAACCCATGCCATGCTGCTGTGTACATGATGAATCCTTCAGGTGTGTACCTAGATACAGAGCTGGGCTAGTCTTGAATCCTACATATGTCTGGGGATGTGGGGTTGTCCCAACACCTGACTCTACATGGCACATACTCTGTGCCGATCTTTAGGTCTTGTCTTCTTCAGTAATGACCCACGGCATCCGCCCTTCCTCAAAGTTGAGTCCGGAACGCTCATCTTAATGTCCCACATATACCATCAGGAATTTATCGTCAAAACGCTTTCCAGCAAGTATCTGTCGATGTGTGTCGCCCGAACGACATCATTACCATGACCTACGTCAACAAAGGCAGTGTTACTGCTATTGGCATTATCTTTCCGGTCCTTGTCATTATATCACTCGTCATCCGAACATGCGGATGGCGACGATATTCCCGAAAGCTCGATGTCGATGACATTCTCATTGTCCCGGCCGCTGTGAGTCTTAGACAAAGTCATCTGGCTTGTTCAACCGCTAACAAAGCCTGGTAGTTGCTTACTATAGCTGCCGGTGTTGCCATGGTAATGGGTAAGAGACCACTATGGCACGATCCCGAACCTGTGCTCTGAGTATGCTTGATAGGAGCACAAATGCACATCATCGGCGGACATTCCTTGCCAGAAATCACCCCCACAGAACAGCACCAACTTGGAAAGGTTCCTCTTCCGCCACCTTACGCTTTTACAGACTCGAAAAGAAATGCTGAAGCAAACTCTTCTAGTTCGAGTACGCTTTCTGGATGGGCCATGTGCTCGACATTGGCTTCATCAAATTGATGCTCTTGTTTTTGTTCCGCCGCATATTCAAAGGTGAGTCGCCGTTCCCTAAGACATAAAGGACCGCAACGTGACAGATATGTACTTATCATGCCCTGCATGGGGAGAGCAGGCCGCGTCTACAGAACCCCCTTCGACTATGCCAACTGGACTCTCATCATCCTTGTCATCCTCTGGACCGTCATCTTCTTTTACTTTGAAGTATTCGCATGCGGCGCAAACCCGGCTGTGAGCTGGTCCAGCCTGTATTCGCTGCGTCATAAGTGCGTAGATACGTTCGCGATGCAGACTGGCTGTGCAGTCTTCAGTTGGGTCATGGATCTTGCCATTCTGGTCGAGCCGCTTTTCATGGTATGTAGATCGAACCGACACGACATTGTGAGCTGTTCTCTTAACACGCCCTCAGATCGGGACGCTGAACATGAGCATTTGGAAGAAGCTCCAAGTGTCTCTCGTCTTTCTTTTCAGTGTCCTGTAAGTCCATCTCAGGATGAGATGATTGGGTCTTGTAACGATGACACTGATCCTTGTGTAGCGCTGTGATAGCAGGGCTTTTGAGAATGATCGTTTGGATCCAGATAGAAATTCAGGGTACTACGCACCAGTACACGAAGGTCCTTAATTCAACTCTGCCATCGGTTGATCAAGAAGGTACGAAGGGCCCTCGATGCCGGTGCTACCCTGCCACTAACCAGAGCTCTGGATAGGCATCGTCTCCATCATCCTCTTCTGGACATATGTCGAGATCGGCGTGGGATTCCAGGTCGCTTGCCTTCCTCCCTGCGCTCGGCATCTCGATAAACTGTCCCTTAGTCTCCTCATGACCAAACTTCGCTCCCTGATATCAGTTCTTTCTCTATCCAAGAAGAGCCGAGGTTCGCGCTCTGACAAGAGTAGGGATATGGAAGAGTCGGAGACCCTCCGGCCCAAGAAATCACCAAGTCAACGTTCTGATGATGAGATCCAGCTATATAAGGTTCCGGATCGAGTCTGAGAAGAGTTTTATATCTTATAGTTCTGAATTAATGTAGCGACGGAAGAGGTTGACATGTTCCATCGTGAATGTAGCGATTGCTTGCCTACTCCTCTTGCAGCTTGCTTTCGATTTGCGTCCTTCTCCCTGCGTATCGTGGCGTCTTACTGGGCCTATCGTCTGTAGTGGAAGCTTTGAAAGGAGCATGCCCTGAAATTACCGCCAATTGAATGGCTAATTATGACGGTCAGACGTAGGGTGTTTATCGATATCGGTATCTTCCACAAGCGAAATGGCCACTGCTACACCACTCCTTTAGATACTGATCAAAACAGTCAGATGATTTAGAATTCCATAATTATGCGATTGATAGCAGTTTAATGATTGACATCACATTGTCAGAACAGGTAAGCTTGCAAAGGGTATACATTTCGTAAAGCAGAAGCGGGTGACATAGCGGACAGGATCGATCAAGGGTAGCATGCGTTGTGTATGGAGTATCCCGATATGGATCCTTCGATAAATATCCACAAAATACGAGAAGATCAAGAGACTATAGAGCGGCAAGAACGCTCTGCATCGCCTGCGTGTTGCAATCTTCTCTTCGAAGAACATATGCCCTGACTTCCTGCACAGATAATCCCCCTTGCACAGGTCCGCCTCCGCCGTTTGCGCCAGCATTGCTGGGTCCTCCAGTAGCGCCGCCTGCGGCGCCTCCGCGGACTCTCTCTCTGAGGGCCTCTGGGCCGATGACGAACAGGCTGCCTACTTCGAGGAGCACGTCCAAAAGGCCACCGGGCGCTTTGACATTTTCCTCGACGTCCCAAGATTTCAACAATTCAACATACCTTGTTACGTCTTTGGTAACCATCAAACCACCAGGTCCATTGACGTAAAAGCGCTTGAAGTGCTCAAGGAGGATGCTTCGAGTGCCCAAAACAAGCTCCGTGAGAAGATTTCGGACGTTAGAGCCGCTTGCCGGAAGGGATGTTAAAATGGTATTATGTACACGAGTAAGGAAAGTGGAGACGGAAGTACATGTCTGAAAAAAAGGTCAGTATATAGGCTGGGTATGAAGCTCATGTATCTTACCGGAGTCTGCAGCATCTCCAGCCATTCCGTGCCATCTGCTTCGCGCGGTCGAAAGTCGTTTTTCTTCTGGTTAGACAAAAGTCGGCTCACCCATGTCAAGGCTGCATCGACGGTCCTCTGTTCGATCGTATTGATCTTTTCTTCAATCCGATTTATTTGCATGTTCGTCCGTTTCTCCATTTCCCGCCGGATAGTTATAGCACCTGCCGCAAGAGGGATCAGAACCGTGTTGATACATGTGATCATCAGGTTCGTGATGCTGATTGCGGCATAGAGATTTGGTAGGAAGCCGAAATCCGGCTCACTCTTAGCCGTCTCTTGGGCCGCAGCAGCATCAAGCGCGGCGTCTAACGCGACTTCAATATACCCTTCACCCATCATCGACAGAAGTAAATTCAGAAGCACAGAGACGTCCTTTGGAGTTTCGCTGTTGACGCTGAGCTCTAGTCCACGGCCTACGCATTCTGCTAGCCACTTAAGCATCCGCTTCGCGAATGCAACGTTCAGCTGCCCATCCACATCTGTCAGTTCCATCTCGGCTTGTTTAACCGAGTCGACCGATTCTCTGAGTCCGGCAACGCGGAGCAGTGTCTTCTTTTGTATAGGGGTGAAGTCGAGGGAGTCGAGCCGGTTCATGTAGGCTTCTTTAGCCGAGGTCAGAAATTCGCTCCCTGATTTCGCTAGAGATGCCATGAAGGCGGTTGCAATCTTCTTCCTGCGAGCATGATAAGCCGTAAATTTGAAGGTCACAGAGGTAAACAGTTCTTCGAGATTCCTCTTTTCTCGTTCAATGTATGAGGAACCTATAAAGTAGGGGACAAAGAGATCCTCCAGCTGCTGGTCGAGAACAACAGCTGTCTGGGCGGATATTGCATCGGGATGCTCAGTCAAGCCATGAACTTTGAGATCGTCAACCAGGGCATTGATGTAGCTCCGCGAGGTTTGAAGACAGCGCAGGAAGGCAAGGGAAGATACACCGCTGGCTTTGTCCAGAACCATTTCCAATCGCTGCTGGATGGATTGCTGGAAAACTCGCTGTAGAAATCTCCCTAGCACTTCCTCATAGTATGGGAAAGCTCTCTTAATAATAGCCGATTCTTCCTGGACAACCACTTTTACTTCATCGACTAATGACTGTAGACTCGGTTCGACGCCGGGGGTCTCAGCATCCGGATCAGCCATTTTCTCCCATGACTCTGGATCTCCGCCCACTTCGTCATTGACTAGCTGGCTGCGATCAATGAAGAACTGATGTTGGTTGACAAAAAGTGCAACGACGCTAGAACCACCATTGAAGTCACGGAGCACGGTCGCGCAATCCTTCATTCCGTCAAAGTTCGCCTTGCGGTAGAAGTCGTCAAACTGCTTCAAAAGATCTTTCTCGAGGGTCTCTGAGAATTTCTCAATAATTTCCCTCGTGTTTCTTCTCTCCCCGTTGCCTCCGGGCCCATTAGCTCCAGGAGAGGTAGCACCATTCATGTAGCCCTTACTTCCTCCGTTCGTCTCGTTCCAGCTCCGCGGGTCAAGTCTCTGACTGATCCTCAGTAACTGGCGTGCGATATGAGCAGAGCGTATGCGTCCTTCGCTGCTCCCAGATCTCCTCAGACTCTCCAGCAGTGTGATTTCGCCCCTGTTGCTGACCTCGTCCCAGCATTCAATGAGGAAATGCGCGTCCAGCGCACGTCGTCTCTGTCTGTCAAGCTCCTCCAACTTCTTACCGATCTCCACCGCCATATTTCCGGTGCCACCGGTGGCTTCCACAGCGATGCCTCCTCCATTTAGGGACGTGTCCAATTTTTGAAACGAGTCGATGGTCTCGTTGAGCTTCCTGCCCAGGGTCTTTAGGTTTTGCGTATGTTGCGCTTCCGCCCTGCGGACTGCGGCGGACAGTTCGTTTTCGCGAATCTCGAGATCACCGGAAAGGTCATTGAGCCTTCGTTGGGCATGTTCGAACGTTCGGATGAGGGGCTTCGGATCGAAAGGTTGATTCGCGCTGCTGGCGGCACCAACAGCAGAGCGTCGTGTCGGGTTCGCATTATCCGATAAGGCCTCGATGAAGTCTTTGACGATGTAGTCGCGACTGGAAAAGTCCTCAAGAGTGAAGCTGGGGCCTTTGGGGAATATGGAGCGAGACGTGGCACCCGACTGGGAACTTGAAATACTGTCCGGCATGGCTGTAATTTGCGACAGTTACTTCCATGTACGCAGCCGGAACAGAATGTACCAGGAGATAAAAACCTCACTTCAGAGTAATGAGGTCTCCATAGGTCAATTCTGGTGGCGATGTTAGGTTCTGCTCAAGAGATGTTGAAGCATCATGAGAATGGGAAGTCCGCAGCTAATGTGGGGTATCGCCACGTCCTCAGAATGCTAATACCACGGGATGAAGAATGCAAGTCACACCATTCATATTGAAATCACCCACATACGAAGTTCTAAACAATCCTGTACTGTCTAGCCAGAAATTAAATTACAGACATTTTCGGGAATCGTGTCATGATGATCTAACTAGCAAGACGTGTGTGGCTGATCCTAACATATCATACTGTATGCTTCTGCCTCATTCTCATGCTAGCTTCTTGTGGAGCTTGGATTAGACCTGCAAGTACAGTGAAGTATTCGTTTGACATCAACCTGACTAAACATATTGAATCCTTCTGTAAAAGGGAACTTTCCTTCAACAGCTCAGCCGACATTTCCTCTTGAGGTTGTTCATTAATTTATGCTCGAACAGATCAAGAGGCACAATTGCGTTTCAGACAGGACAGAGTTCCGGTGGTCGAGATTCACTTTTCGCACTCCGCCGTTCTCTCCGCCTTCATCTCATCCTTCTCTCTCAAACCAACATCATCGATCCTTTTCATCTTGACCTGACTCTCCCCCCATGGTGTCTACCAAGGACACTGAGCTCCTCCGGAAGGATGGTCGCTCTCGAGGAGGAGACCTCTCCGTGACAGACAGGGAGCGCATCGTCCGATCCTATTTGCCAGAGCCATCCGAGCTACGTCGACCATCACGCCGCAAGAAGAACGGACGGAAGCAGAAGTCCACCCCAGTCCGAACATTCATCAAGTCGCAGCTACACCAATTGGTATACACTATTATTCACATCTGCTTTAGCATCTACGTCCGTCTAACGCAGGGTTACCGCGCCGTCGTGGATCGGATCCTCGCCATCCTGTACTATCACCACCACACCCCGGAGCTGATCCAGAAGGATGTCAAGGTACTGAATCGATTACCAGAGCATCTGAGTGTGGTTCTCTCGCTCCGAAAACAAGAAGATGCACTGGAGGGACTCATGGATGAAGTGGCGGAACTTGCTGCCTGGAGCGCTTGTGCCGGAATTCCCACACTGAGTATCTATGAGAAGAGCGGTATGTACCCTCCAGAGCAAATTAAGCTGAAAGCTTTTATGCTGACAAGATCCAAAGGTATCCTCAAGTCGTATATCCCAGCCCTCCACCAGGTCGTCACCAGCAAGCTCGCCTCCTACTATGGGCCCCCTTCCCACCAACCCACCCTACTACTCTTTGCTCCGCACCATCCCGTCTATCGTCCCTCACACGTCGCATTCCGCCGGAATAAAGCAAACCCTGCAACGCTGACAATCCTCCTCCTCTCCGCCCCTGATGGCCGCGAGACACTGGTCGATCTCACCAAAACTCTGACCGAGATGTCTCAGCACGGCAAGCTCTCTCCAGACGACATCAGCATGGAACTGATCGACGCGGAAATCAGCGAGATCACTTCTCAGCCATCACAAGTGCCCCTTCCTGCTTCGGAGTCCCGCAATGGAGATCTCGGCCTGATGCCGACCCCCAACGTCAAACCAGAGCCGGACCTCCTGTTAATCTTTGGTCCTTACGTCAAGCTGGACGGATATCCCCCATGGCAGATCCGTCTCACGGAGATCTTCTGCACGGGCGATCGCAACAGCAGCATCACTGGTGGCCGAGACGCAGTCGAGTATCAAGGTTTCCTACGGGGTCTATGTCGGTACGCAAGGGCCCAGATGAGGTTTGGTCGGTGATAGGATAATGGATCTTGCATTCGGGGGCGCGAACACACCGCATTTCATGCGGGATAACCTATAAATAGACACATATACATCATCATTTTCGTTTCATTTTCACTTTCTCTTTTGAAGAAGGTTACCAAGAAGATTTCCTGCCATTCAAACTTCAAGCGGCGTTTTAAATGGCGCACAATTTCATCACGGAGATCCAAAGCTACATTCCAGCGGAGTAAGTGTTATTTGTCTGTACAATCTCTATCCATTCTCGTTCTGTATTATATTATATTCGCTTCATCAATCAACAAACATCTTTCTTATGTGTGTAGGAGAATGAAATGACATCATCGAGTAAACTATTTCATACACTTCCATTAAACTATTCGGGTATATCTGATACAATCTACATGATGGGGGTATAGCATGACGTGACTGCAGGGACCAAGTAATTGATGCAGTGAACCTGATAAGAGAAAACGGCTTGTCCTGTCGTCCCAGCCGATGTTGCGCTGATTGCTTCCTGAGATGGCCGTTCTGGGAACGTGATACGACCAATAGATGTAGAGATTGAATGAGCTCTACTGCCTTTGATCCAGATCTCACAATGGCTCGTGTAAATGATCTTCACCTCTTAGATGGCTGCTGGAATCCAGCAATCTAGAGCATCATGCCACTCGCCGGACACAATCCAAACAATGCACCACCTCCATGCCCCCGTCGGTCAGGCCTTCGACCGCACACCATGAACACACTTTCCTCCTCCTTCCCATGTCTCCCACCTGCGGGTATTTCCAGTCGGTCTGTCGCCAGATACCCCCGTTAGGAGGATCCTCGTTATCATCACTCATTGCGTCGTGCCTATCCCGTGAGTCGATCATGGCGGAAAGAGTCGATCCTGCCCCCCGGCAATCCACCGCACTGCACTCCCTCAGACAGATATAGCAAGCCCGCTCGCCGCACAGCTCACAGTTTGCGTATGCATCGAGGACCTCCCGGGTCGTCGGCCGTCGGTGACAGATATGGCAGGGACGAAGGACGGAGGCAGCAGCGAGCTGAGCCGGGTGCGGGTCCGTCGCGGGAGGGATGGTCTTGGGTGAAATCTCTGGAGAATAGGCGTTTGGCCTCGAAGGGATATCGAGGGTTGTATTTAGGGCATACAGTCGGGACTGGGGGTGCTGCAGGTATTGCTGCTGCAACAGGCGTCGTCGTTTCGAGAGACATGGCTGAATGCGGGGGCGATTGTGCATCATTCCATCGGGTACGAGGAATGATGAACTCGACTTCATCTCATTTTCACATCGGTAATCCACATGGAGGGGAGAGCAGAGATGATGTTGTACAGATGACGGGGCAAACGCAGTCCTGATTACCGTTTCATGTCAGCCTGGCTTTTCCCCTTAGCCTCGCGGGTCCTTTTGGGTATCTACTTACTGTTCTGATAGGGATCCGTTATCATGATAAAATGTGTCTAGCTTTCGCTTCTTCCAGCCCGCTGTGGCCGTGGCAAAGGTAGCGGGCTCTGTGGCTCGCCCTGGCATTGTGGTCCCGTAGTGGGTGGCGATATTCCAAGAAGGTTCGGGATGCATGAGTTGACTGTAGATGAGGGAGGTGAAATTGGGAAGAGGAGAGAGAATACAAACACATAAATAGGACACCTCCCACCAGGGAGGACCAAAAAAAGGTCGGGTGCTTTTGGAGGAAGCTGATTTCCGATGAGAGACGAAGAGAGAGAAGAGAGTGAAGCATTTCAGGAACCGCCGTGACAACCCAGACAATGGGGGCGGGAACTAAAGGGCACTAAAGATGAACCAATCAACAGATCGGATTCTCAGCCCTAGCGGAACTTTTAACCGTGTGTGGATGTGGGGCTCATCAGGGGCTGAAAGAAAGACTGAAGATAACCAAGTAGTTCACTCGGGATTTAATTGAATGCTCTTGGAATATTCCCTTCTTAGGCACATTACAGAGTACGATTACTTCATATACACATATATATATCATCGACATCCATAAATGGGATATTTCAGAATTAATATCGCGTTCAGGGAAGCAGTTCTACCCATCGGTCTTAACCCCAGAAGAGATATATGCATATATATTTATGTAGCAGGGAGAGGTATACACACCAACACATATACAAGTCAGTTCCAGCAGGGGTGAGTTATCATAGATGGACACCCGCCGTCACCTAGTGAACCCCCTCCAGTCGGGCTTGGATCGTCTTCTCGTCAAACGCCCCTTGCTCCCCGGCGTAGTTGCGCAGTACCTCCTGCTGCATCAATCGACGAGGCGCCTTGCGACCTGTCAGGAGCTCGAATTGCGCCATTCCCTGTTCCGCCACGATCTCCAGTCCGTCCACCAGCACCCAAGGATGCCCAGTGTCACGGCGGAACTGTCGCATCTGCTGCAGTAAGGGCGTATCGAGCGGTTTATAGGCCAACTGAGCGGGACGGTGATCAGTCCACAATCTCATATTAAGAAGTAGGATTTTCAATACGGGAACTTACCTCGAGCACCACGCCTCCCGTTGGGCTCCCCAACCATTGCAGGGGAACCTCGAACTGGGCGGGAGGCTCATCGCCCACGCTGTCCGCCGGCACGCATGAAGCAATCATACATGGTGGACACGAGTCCGCCGGCCAGTCCTCCTGTGCAGACCGCAATACTCGCACCACCTCGTGCGACTCCGTCCGCCCACCGATCCAGGAATTGAAATGCTGTGCCACACTCTCTGCGTGCTCCAGCGTCCGGTTGTAGATGAAGATCTTGCGGCAGCCCAGCTGTAACATCGCATAGATCACCGCCCGCGCCATACCACCTGCCCCAATCACGAGTGCTGTTGACTTCACAGGACTGATTGCGTTCCTGGGAGACAGATGCCGGCGGAGGCAGACCAGCACGCCCACCCAGTCCGTGTTCTCCCCGTACCAGGCCGTCACCCGGCCTGCCTGGTTGCGCCGCCGCGCCTGTTCCGGGAGTGGGAAGATGGTGCCGTCTGCTCCTGTGCGGAGAGGCAAGATGGTGTTGATGGCGCCGATGGCCTCTGCATGCCGGCTCTTGGCTGCCACTTTTCGAGCCATTTCCACACGCCAGGGCTGGACAATACTCGTGCCGCCAAAGTTCGGGTCCCGGCCCAGGCGGTCCAGTTCCGCTAGGGACGCTGACTGGGGGATCTGGTAGGTATGGCCCATGCCACAGTGTCGGAAGGCGGCATTGTGCATCGCGGGCGACAGACTGTATGCGACGCTAGCGCCAACGATGTAGAACTGGAGCGGATCCAGGACATAACTCTCGAACAGGGCGTGAACCGCATCTCTTGCGGTGATCTGGGGATCCCGCCCGCGGTCTCCCTGGCCTAGGATTGCGGGGTGTGTCACTGAGGTTAGAAGTTGGTTGAACACCTGGGAGGTGCGTCCCATGGCACCCACATTGTAGGCAATGAGATGGGAGTGAGTGCCCGGCAAGCCCTTGACGCGGTCTGTAAACCGTCGGACGGCCTCATTCTCTTCCCGTTCGGTGGCCACACGGAGGATGCGGACAATCTGGCAGCCAAGCCGCTCTGCTTCGAGGTAGAGAGACAGACATGCCTCGTCTTCCCACGAGATGTCCGAGGACGCTTCGAACAAGTAGTGCCCGATGATCTTCGTCCTCCCCCGGTTCTGAATGATCTGGCTCACCCGGCTGGGGTCCTGGCTCAGATCCACGGCGAGATATTCGACCCCCAACCGCAATCCATGTTCCAAGGCATCAAAATAAACATCCTGCCTGGCGGGAACAGATGGATCATGGCAGCTGGTCAGTAGCGCCGCACTCTCCACGGAATAAATCATAGGAAGTCTGGTGATCCTCCGGAGTAGCGAAACCTGCTTGCTCACCGTCCCGACCAAGCAAGAGCTCCAGCGATTCACGCAGAGTTCAACGGCATCGCCACCTGATTCCAGATGCGCCAGGTCGACTGCGCCATCCAGGAGATGGGAAGAACGGATGAAGATCGCATGCGTGTACGATCTCATTTCCGGAGGTATCTCAAGGAGGGCGAACGGAGAGTCGTAGCCGGAATAATGGGACGGGGCCCCTGTGATAAATCGGACAAACCGAGTGAACTCCTCCTGGGCGTCTTTCAACTTGAACGAATAGTGAATAGATCGCCGGTCTGGGGTTTCCTCCTCTGTTTGAGCCCCGCTGGACTGATCCTCGACATTGTAGAATTCCAGGTTGGAACATCGACGGTGCAACGAGTCACTGTCCCCGAGAAGGCGCGCAGACTGGTCCTCCAGCTTGAGAAAGCTTTGGATCCGGTCCATATCCCGCAGCAGGTAGACGACCGGGTTAGTCATCGAATAGATGCGGAGATAGTCCTGGACAGTTCGAGTCAAACTCCCCAGCCCAATCTCTAGGACACACGAGGTCCGGTGGTTCTCGAGCATCATCTTCAACACCTCAACATCCCGGCGCTGAAACTCAAGACTCCCAAAATTTTGCAAATACTCCTGCCTGGTGTGCCCGGTCACTTCTCGAAAATAATGGTCTTCGGTGATGAATCGCCTCTGCAGCGCAGTACAAGCGACGAGGCCCAAGGAACGTTTCCCGCAGCCACGGATACCGATCAATACCAGCGAGGCATCTGAGTCGAAGCGTCGCGAGAAGGAACCATCGCATGGATAACGCATTTTAGCGTCCACATCGATCGCACTGGGCATATTTGTACCAAGTATAAGACGGCTGGTTGTACGGTCTGAGCGACCGTCCCTCCCGTCAGAGTCTCCTGGGAGCAGCTATCTGTACCAGCAGCAAGAGGGGAGTGCCATACTTGCTAGATGTGTTTCATTGGCACTCTTGACATGAATTCGGGATGCAATCGTGAAGTATACTACATCCCACGGAGGTGATATCTCTAATGATCCTGCGATAGGAAAGCTGTTGGTGCTTGAGATCGTTGGATCGGTTGTTCATCCCGGATGCTGTCGATCTGCTAAAAGAGCGTTCAAGCTGGGGTAATTAATTCTTGGCAGGGAACGAGGCCGGAAAAGATTATAGCCGGGTATACATGGAGAGTACAAGATGCGATAGTAGTAATTTATACCCCAACTGAAGTACTAGATCTTATCTTCACTTGATCTTATTGATCAGTACATTATAGACTAAACAATCCGTATCGATCTCAGTCTGCATTTATATCTTGTGACCCCCCCCCCTCCCCCCCCGAGAAAGCGAACCCGAAGTTGGATGAGTTGTGTTCATCATACAAGAGAGCGTCGGTACCTACAGCAATTCGAAATACATTCTCCTTAATGATAATAATAAATGTCTTCGAATACCTATGAACATCCCGATGGTTGTAATGGATCTCTTGCCTCTCTCTCGTCTTGTCTCTTCCGAAGCGGAATCTTTCCGCTCTCGGCATGTGGGCGCGGTTTTCGGATGATTCCAAGAGTCAAACAGTTCAGGTATTATTACCGGTCTTGATGGTGGCCAAGATGACCCTGGGGATGTATTACGGAAAATAGTATAGAATACAGAATGCAGCTCTATATCGCTGTAGATCATGAATTGGATGACATGATCATAGCTGTTTCAGTGTTGTATCTGGCAGAGAAAATAGAGTAGATAGAAGATTGTGGGGAGGACTGAATGAGATGGACGTCGTTAGTCGGACGAGATGATCTCCATATGATTAATCATTAGTATTCGCTATTTGTCTCGACCCTCCAGTCATGCTGGAAATCATAGGGAGCATCGGTAATGGGGTTAATCCATCGATGTCCAAGTCGGCTATCAGCACGGCATCCAGCACAACTTGACTACCGCTTCCACTGCCCGACGCTTCCCCGTCTTCAACCAACCCCATCTTTGCGCCTTGTCTCCTCTCTTCTCTCTGTCTGGCCCTCCAGTCGCTTCGGGACAGTAGCAAGCATTGACCTGACTCGAGGAACCCGATTACCGACGACGGAACTGCACCCGAACGTCCAACTGGAGCCCGCAATGGCGGAGCGCGATTAACAACCAAACCCCACGAAGCGACAGACCCCAGACTTTCTGTCGCATCATCCCCGTAGGATTCTTCTTTAAGAAAAGGACGATCTCCACATATTGCAAAGCGCAGAGATTTTGTGCTTCCATCACGAACAGGCAGCGCGTCTGCATGCCTCGCTCTGGTGCCGTTCGCTCGCGACGGCAGGTCATGCCCCGGCGGTCCTAAGTCGCCCTCATGGAAGAGGGATCGGAGCTCAAAGGCCCTCGTCGCAAGCGGGTTTCGCGCGCCTGCGACCGCTGTCGCAGCAAAAAGGACAAATGCGACGGCATTCGCCCGACCTGCTCGGCCTGCCAGGCATCCGGCCACATCTGCTCCTATGACCCCCATGCGAAGAAGCGCGGTCTGCCCGAGGGCTATGTCAGAGGCCTGGAGAAGCTCTGGGCGCTGTCAATCTGCAATATCGATGGCCTCGAAGACACCATACTTAATCTACTGGGTGTGACGGCCGAGTCTGCCGCGAGACGACCCCAGCTGATGAGTCTCTGGACGGACGATAGTGCGGCGGAGACCCTCCACGAGACCTGGAAGACCAGTAGGCTCTACAGCGCCCTCGAGAAGATGCTCACAAACCAGGATACCGATCGCGTCCTGCCCTGTGTGAAACGGCCCCGGGAGCACGGTGATGAGGAATGGGGTTTCCGCGTGGGAGATTCAACTCCCCAGGTGCGGAATGCGCCCCGGGTGGTGAATCCATGCGAGTCTCCGGCCCCAAAGAGAGTGAGACGTTCTCTCTCTACAGACGTGGATGATGACAGATCTGCGGCAGGGAGCCGCCAGGCCTTGCAACTGCCACCGCAGACATCACAGCTATTGGAATGGTACTTCGCCAAAACGCATACCTGGTTCCCCGTTATCGCGAAGCATAATGTTCTCAAGGCATCATACGAGTATACCACGGCTCCATTCTCGATTGGAAAGACTACATCTGGTTCGGGAGATCATGCCGCCTTGTGGGCTATTCTCAGCTATACGGTCGCTCAGCAAGATCCAAAACGCTTCGAATTTGTCGAGAATACGGGAGATGGTGTGTCGCCAGAGGTGCAGAAATATTACCAGGTCGCTCGCAGCCTGATCCCTAAGGAGAAGGAGAGGTTTGAGCTTGGCCATATCCAAGCGTTGCTACTGTTGACGATGGTGAACATGGGCCTGGAGGACTGGACGGCGGCCTGGCTGCTCAGTGGACAGGCGACGCGGATGGCCATCGCGATGGGATTAGGAGGGGCTCTTCCATCACCCCGAAGATCGTCGGAGATGAAGCAAGGGAAAGCAGTCTTCCTGGGATGTTTCGTCATCGATTCGCTGCTGTCCGTTCGCCTCTCGCGATGCCCCTGTATGCGGCCAGAAGATCTGGCCAAGATTGGTCCCCTCGAGGAAGATGGTCTGGAGGAATGGAACCCTTGGGTCGATGTCCTCTATCTGTCTGGCGAAACTCAAGGGCTCAGTGCTCCTCATCGCGGACCCCTCCTAACCCTCAGCTGTTTCAATCGCCTGGTCGAAATTGCGGCCGTCCTGAACAAGATTGCTCGGGATCTCTCAACAGGCAATCATCAGCAGGGCTTTGCGCAGCGTATCCTCCGGGATCTGAAGCAGTGGGATGAGCGACTACCACAAGATTGTCGAATGATGGGAGCAGAAATTAGTGCCGCGGATAGCCACCCAAAATTACTCCCACACCAGACATATCTGGCTCTGACCTATGTGGCGACCTTACTCTCACTATATTCTCGTTTCACGGCCGCGGGTGAACACGTTCAGGCTGGTCTGCACAGGCCGGCCTTGGATGGAACCAAAAAGATACTCTACCGAATCGTACCGCTGCTGTCTCAGCATGCGCAGAACTTCAAATCATGCGGGATTCCTCCGATCTTCGAGTTCTCTCTTCGTTCGATAGTCGACAGGGCTTCCAGAGTACGGGAGAAGCTCGAGTTGGAGAGCTTCCCATTCCACAGATGGATGGAAACTCTCGCGCGAGGAACCTCTCAGGTCGGCGAAATTTGGCCGGTCTTTAGGTCCTTGGCCACAGTTATGGAGCATTGTATCCTCGTTGGGAATATATCCCGTTCGCCAGCTGTCGGAGAACAGCGAATGACATCCCCAGAGAAATCCCTACAGGATATCTGGGATTCTCTCCCAATGAGATCCGTCGCTGCAAACACTAACACAAGACAAGCAGCGAAAGCCCGCGACAACTCCACGGTTTTTCTGTCCAGGCGTTCCTTCGTCCCAGAGGACCATATTGACAGTGATTTGAATCCCCAGATCATGGGTATCAGCATTCCCATAGATTCTTATTACCTCACCCCACAGGATTCTGCAACGGAAAATCTCGACCTGTCCGTCCTCTCTGGCTTCTTCTCAAGACCACAGGACCCTACAACGGCCATCGGTAAGATCATTCCACAGGCTGGGCCGGAAACGAACCTCGCACCTGGTGTCGAAACGCATCCCCCGACCCCCGATTCTTCCACCGCAAACGCCGCCCACGCTTCGGGTTCTAATAATACATCCCACAAAGCCGGAAAAGAAATCCCTGCCACGGTAGAGAATATCTCTCCTGCTTACGATCTAGATTCGATTTTCAATGATCTCGCCTACCTGGATACCAACGAGTGGGCCAGTAGCCGTGAAGAAGCATTGAAGGACTTTGGCTTTATCGACGACAGTACATTCCATGCGTTCTGCAATGACCCAGATCGTCTGATTGGGTCACAGCCGCTGGTCCATCCGCCATCTATAGCAGACATATGGCCCCCGCCTGGATTCTTTCCTGAAGCGTTCCAAGAAAACAATGAAGAAGGTTGAATTTGAAGAAGTCATCGAGTCTAAAACTTCTTTTAAGAGCTATTCTCCTGGGCATATCGAAAAATGTGGGGCATAGGCTTCGCATAAAACGAAGAATACCTCGTCATACAACTCCCGTCACCACGAGAATTTTGATCGCATTCGCATGCGTCATGGCAACGCACGGATCTGCCTCCTCAAGGTAAGTCGTACTTCATCCACGTCTCCTCATGGAGCGTCTAATAATCATGCCCTAACCCTCGCGCAGTTTGTAAAACGAGCAAGGACAGCAATCGCAACCGTGATTGCATTATCCCAATCAGAAAAGTGACCTTCTGCTTAAGCGATTCTACATGATCATAGATCTGGATGCTTTGTTCTAAGAATGGTAGCATCACATAGCCCACAAGCACCGCTCAGAGGACGAAACATAGTGCTTTTAAGCCTCGTGCTCACCACAACATGATCGGTCAATAGCTGCTCCTGGGTAGTAGATGAGCGTCAAGAATGATGCGTATATATTTATACCTTGTCAAGGAACAGGACAATGTATATTGTTCATATAGCACAATATACAATCTAAACATCTGTATCGACAATTCATCTACAGAACTACCTGGATTATAACGATGACTTGCCGCTTGTACGTATGCTTATTTACTACGTCCAGGGACAATGTATATATTGACTCATTATCTTTTTACTCTATGTAAAATTGGTCCGTGTACGAGGGGCTAATTTTTTTTTTTCAAATGAAACCATCCAACATTATCAAAGGTCAAGGAACGGAGGCAACAGAAGATGCCGAAGTGAGTGCTATAGGAACGAATCTACTCGATTTGTTCAAATGCTAGAATCTAGGGAAGATGCAACCATATCCAACACGCAGATAGACATAGAATCCAGATCTAGGGGTTCAATATGTAGATTCCTCGAACCGGATGGAAGTGGGTGACTGACAGCTCACATGCAGGTAAGCCCTTGGCGGAGGCAGAATCGAGTATTTACTATTGATCCAAGTCCTATCAATCCGAGTCATCTGGTCCGATTCTTAAAGGTATGAATTATAGTGATAGATGATGTAGATATAGATATACTGTCCTTGGCTAACTATACACTTTATCGTAACTGTTGTTGTATATAAAATTCCAAATTTGCGTAAACGTAAAATGGCCAAGCAAGCCATGATATTTGCGATTCCCCCATCTAGTTCCTGGATATACCACATTCGACATCCTTATGTACAATATTTACCTCGTCATCATCGTTGCTATGTGGTCGGTTCAGGGACGAGATATTTACCGGATGCTAAGTAATTTATGCGTCTTCTGACCCTCTCCGCTCCGAATGATCATCGGGGTGGAGCTCGTCAACTGGCTCAGCTTGCTTGCTTCGCTGGTAGACGATGATCGGCACAATGGTCAACACGATGCAGACCGCAACGATAGCAGCTTGGATTCCGAAGACGACACCGACACCATCGCGCGCAATCCACGCCGGCTGAAAGTATCCCACGCTGAAGCCACCGCAGGTGCGCCACATATTGATGATGGCCGACACGGCTGTGGAATGGGAAGGGTACTTTTCGAGGGCGTATGCTGTGATTGCGCTTTTTATATTGTTAGTATCTATCTTGCTATTTGTTTCCCCGTCTTGGTTGGAGGAAACTTACACTGTTGAGGCGACCATGCCTATGTTTACTAGAACCCAGCCAAAAGCAAGACCGATCCAGTGCTTGCCGAATTGGAGGGTTAAACCGTACGTGAGAAGACCACCAGCCATGCCGCCGATGGGGACCCAGACGCCGTGAAGGCGGTACTCGGGCCGCCAATGGGAGCGGCGTGTCTTGAAGATCCATTCGTTGAAGAAGTAGCCGAATATGTAGCCTGTATCACATATATCGTTAGAACGGCGGGGTCTGGCTGGATATAACCTTCCTGGCTGCATGCACATACCAAAGATAGCTCCGATGACACCGGCGAAGCGGAACGATGACGCTTCCACGGTGTTGAGCAGGTATGGTGACGAGTGAAGGAATCCGTCGATCGTAGTAGTGATACCTAGGAATGTTAGTACCAAAGTACTACTGTCTAAGAAAACACCGGAGGGTTACCAATGGGCCAAGTAAAGTTCACCATTGTTGCGATACCTAGATTGACGAGTCAGTTTTATTGGCTAATCCGAAATAAAGAGAGTGGGATACGTACCGGTGAGTAGTAAAGGAAATTTGAAAACCAGATTGACTAGATTCTTGCACTCATGGGCAAATGTAGATACCTTTGCTCGTTCCGTGTTTCCAATGGCGAAGAGAGTCTTAAAGCGAGAAGTTTCCGTATGGCGTCCTCGCGCATAGTAGGTCTCGTAACTAAAGAAGAGAACCAATAACGTTGAGAAAGCATATAGTGCGGTTAAAGTTGCAAATGATACCTTCCAACCGGCAGCATTGGAGATATATCCTGCAATGGCAGGTCCGAGGAATGGTCCAACGAGAAAAGTAGTACCCCTGGATAAGTTAGCAATGATTCAAGGCAGACAATTATAGACTTCGTTCCGATAAGCATACCAAATGTTAATCATGCGTGGCCAGTCTATGCTGGTGTTAGTCAAGTAGACACGATAGTTGAGACATGAAGGAAACATACCCTCTGGCGCATACATATCATGGATGATAGGGAGTCCGACTACCTGGGGAACCGTCCCGAAAAGACCTTGCAGAGAGCGAAACGCAGTGAAGGTACCCCAGTCGTTTGACAATGTCGCTCCCAGAACCATGAACATAGTGATGACTTGCGGCCAAAACCAAATGGGTAGTCGGCCGTATGCCTCGATAAAAGGCACAGCAAATATGCCACCGAAGCCCTGCAACAGAATTCCGTAATTCATGCTTGTTGCCGAATGCGTAGTGCTGATTTTCCACTCCATGGCCTGCGGAACGACCGTGGTTGCGCCCCAAGTCATCGCGCTGGTCTTTGTGAGCAGGGTGCACTGTTGTATGGGAACGAACACGCTTACCCGTCCGCTAAGAAGGAACTGGACATGAGGGCCGCAAACAACAAGCCTTTCTTCCACGGGCTCCAGTTCTGCGGATTCGCCGCGTCACTGGGATCTGGTCCCTTGGACATGTTCCGATCGCTGCTCGTATCGGACGATGTTTGGGCAACCCCGAAGCTCTTCTCCCACCGCTGATCTTCATGGTGTTCCGCGTCCATTGTGTGTGTATTATAGAGGGATGACGGGTATATGTAACTGCAAGCTTAACACAACTCCTAGAGAGGGGGCAGATATCAACCGATAGTATAACACAGCATTTAGCCCCTCGCAGAGGGGTAAGTGTAATGGGACGATTGTACACGAAAAGGACAAAGAAAGAATTGGACCAGGACAAAGAACGATGGTCGGATGGTCTGCAGAGAGGGAAAACAAAGAAAAACGATCGAATCCGAGCTGCTAGATCCTTTCCTTTTGAATGTCCGCAGCAGCGTGGTTACCACATGTCTGGAGCTGCCACAACCACATGGTTTGAAGTCGTCTATCTTCCGATCCTCCTGGGAAGTCCAATCGGGTGGAAAGAACCTCGCAGCCTGGTGGTCGCCGTTCATGCTAGACGCGTGCCACAGGGCCCGTGGCGGGATCCCTGCTGCCATGAGGACCTGTCGAACCTCACATTGATTCCCGGAGGGCAGAGATCCTCGCATGGGAAGAACCTGTGGGCCCCTTCGATAAGGTAGGTCAAAACGTCCCCGGTGCGAGACAGTCCCTGGAGCCAGATCGATGGGACGAGGACGAAATGCAGGTGGACGAATCTGGTACCAAGTTTGCGGTATCCCTATCGCTTCCAGAGAAAACCCAAAAATTGGAGCGCATCAGCACAATCCATGTGGATTAAGCATTCATGATCCATCTCATTGCAGCCCCGAAGACACGTATGCTAGGCAGGTCTCATCCTGTGAAGGAGAAACCAAGAATACGATGATGCCGTGGCCTCGATCGAGTATGTGAGCTAGAAGGAGAAAAGAGACCCAGACCGTGGAGTGTAAGTCCAAACCTTCAGCAATGTGGCCTGGGGAAGCTGGATCAACCGGAAGAGATCCGCGGCGACACTTTCAGGGACTGTCCAAGCATTTGGTCTGGATCCGCCCTTGTGGGATCATAGATAAACTTGGCGCGAACCGTTTATCTGACGGCCGGATAAGATGTTTGCTAGTGTATTTAGAGGCGTTCCATGCCCGACAACGCAAGGTCCAAACCTTCGCAAAAGTTCAGCCTCTGGCGGCAGCGGAGATAGCACAACACTAGAGTCTTAGAGTCTTAGACTGGTCAATCTCGAAATTGGAGCGATACGACCTACACCGGCAGTTGTCTTTCCGCTCTGTAAACCTAAACGCGAACAGAGAGTTCGAATTGAAGTTATTGGAGTTTATAGGGAATCCACAATTGGAAGACACGTCCAGAAAGGGATGATCACCCCTTGCATTGCGCCACGACAGTGAACGGCGATCAGACAACGATGGAGATGGAACACCATAAAAGTGGACTGCCACATGGGCATCTTTCCATGCCACTGGGAGAATTGTGAAAAGTATAATTAATTTCTGAGATAGTTTTTCAGATTCCTGGCCTGGCTGAATAGTCGTCCACACAAGATGAAGCAGGTTCACACAACGCCGCCCCCGGGAGCAGCTCTCGCGGCAACGGTGACTTCAGTGAGTTGCCCCTCGCGCCTACGATGGTTGACCTTCGATACTGATGGACCTGGTGCGCGATAGGCGGCCGCGCTTGGCTTCGTGCCCGTGGCCATCCACTTTGATCTCTTCACGACTCTGGTCCGAATCGGTAGACCTGCGACAGCAGAGGAGATCCTGAAGGCCTGTGATGAGGCCCGAACGGAAGAACAGAAGAAGAAATCACCATTATGTATGTATTAATCAATCTTTCATTGGCCGTAATAGTTCATTGACCTGGTCTAGGTCTACGATTAATGCGTAAGCTATCACTTTCAGCACCAGTAATCTGGTCTACCTGTGTTCATTTATACCAGTAATTGCTGATCAGAATCAGAGGATATGCTCTTCGTCATGGCGGGACTCAATCTGGTCGACCTGATCGATACAAACCTTTCCATGTACAGTGCCAATGACATTACCAGGCACATGGTGACCATGCCCTCCGCACAACATGGTGCTCTTCACTTGTAAGTAGTCGACATCTTTGTGGGCTTCAATCCTTTAGAAAATGACTAATTCTGACCCTATAGCACCACGGAGCCACTCCTCGCTGGCGCGTTCTTGTTGCGGAAGTTGGTCGACACCAAGTTCGACTACCCCTTCAAGGACTGCGACACACCTACGCAGTATGCCTACCGGCTCATAGGCGATGAGAGACTGGCCCAAGAACACACGTACTCGATCATGGAGCTGCAGGGTCGTATGGACAGCTTCAACACCTTCATGCAAGGCAAGTTTGGTAAGTTTGGTAAGATGCCCGAACGCGTCAAGAGCTTCGGGTATGATCTAGATGCTGCTGTCTCGGGGACCGAAAGTCCAGTTGTCATGGTTGACATTGGAGGTGGACGCGGAGAGATGCTTCTGGAGCTCAAAGAAGCGTACACACAACTTCAGCCGGAAAACCTCGTGCTGCAGGAATTCAATGCTGCCCTCGGCAGTGTCCCCGAAGTCACCATGATGGAATGGAACTTCAAGGAGCCCGAAAGCCCACAGCCAATCCAAGGGGCGCTGAACTATTCCACGACTCATATCTTCCACAACCTACCTGACCTGGATGCTCTTGACCTGCTCCAGAAAATTGCGAAAGCCATGGCTCCCCACTCCCGCTTGCTCATTCATGAGTTCAGCAAGAACACTAATTATGGCAAGATGCATGCCACGATGATCTCGCTCTTTGGTGGTCGCCTACGGAGTAGTAGAGAGTGGAAACAGATGGCCGGCCTGTGCGGGCTGAAAGTGACCTTTGAGGCATACCCGCCGGCTGGTGAGGGTCTCATTGAGATGAGAAGCTCTGAACGAGGGAGAAATCAGACAGCAAAACCGGACTCTGAAGCCGTATGCTTGACACCATTCGATATAAAGAATGCGATCGGGTAAGTACGCCTGAGTCTTCTATTATGGTACTGTTCAAACAGTCCCTGGTGGACATTAGGAGCACATCATTAGAACGAATATACTATTTACTATGCTTCAATTACTCGCATCCATTATTGTAAGGATCTCTGGGCATCTACCTATGAGTCTGGGATAAACAGTTATGTAATATGTCCACCAAGATTAGAATCTCAGTAGATGAGACATGCTGAATTCGAGATGTTCTGAGACAATGGCATTCTCTTCATACCTTCGCAAGACATACCTTCCTGTCAGAATGATTCTATGCACTGTCTACTAATATTCCAACCAGAGAAGCAGTGACAGCATGTAACGGCGATGCTGATCGTGGCAGCCATGTATCGGCTGCATAGAGTTGCGCATCACCTTTTCGACTACAGGATACTCTAGCTGGTGGATACGGATATTCCTGTTCGTGGATGAAGAGATCCCATCGCTTGCTATGGGATTTCAAAATGGAGAGTGCGCTGCGCAATACTCTGTGATACGCAGTTTTGCCATCTGACCGAGATACCGATCACATTTTTAGAAATCCATATCTATGCAAGGAGCCGCGGACATAACCATTCGTGATTCGTCTATTTCACGCGGTCCTCCCTTGCATCCGGGGAACAGACGCTAACTAGTGTATGTCCATCTAGCGGCCGCGAAGGCTAGTCTACCTTCTAGATAGTTCACCTAGTTAAGCCAATGGCACAGAGACCACAACATGTTTGCTTCCTAAAGTTGGGACCAAGTCAATCGCCCTGAAGTCAAAATGAGAAAGAAGAGTTAGGCCCAGCGGTTCCTCACATCAGGCCACATTTTTTGATTGGTGAAAGGAGTGCTGTACATCAGAATCGATAGATCTCGCCTGCACACCTCCACAATAAGCAGCTTTAAGAATTTGGCAGGACCGCATTCGATCTAGCCACATCCGACTATCTCGATCGGCATCCATCCGATGGCTTGTTGCTGTCTCAACGATATAAGTGGTCGAGATAGCTGCCTAAGGTCTTATGCATGATGCTAGCAAGAGATCTTTCCTAGCCACTGGCGCTTATTCGACAGGATAGATCGAGAACTTGTCCTGCATTGATGAACACTGATCAGCGGAGTGCATAATGCTCTCCGATGCCTTCGTATCCTTCTTTTCTCTTTGCTACCAAAACGAGTCCCTTGCAGTACATTGCCTGCCATGCACGAAAAGACTTCCGTCAGATAGAATCTTCCCAGCCAATTGGGGGGGGGGAGAAACAATGTAAAATGATTCCACTCATCGAATAATCGTCCTCTCGGGCTGAACAATGGAATTTATTTGGCTATTGTGAATAGATCGATGTCTCTTGAGTATCATACCTTCGCGTGGTTCCCGAGCCGCTTGCAGACCAGCCACCATCCCTTGATGGATGCTAACCTTATCTCATCCCCCCATTCTACAGGAATGACAGAAATTCCGGTTGGCTCTCCCAGTCGAGGGATGTTTGCCAAAGGAGAAACTGTGATAGATCCTACAGGATGCTTTGAAGGAAATCTTGCTTGCGGGATACTGACTAGCACTATTCTTTCTCTTTGGGAATAGATAACAACTAAAGCTTGTAGGCAGTCACAAACTCTTTCTTTCTCCATGGGACTACCTTGATGACACAGCGATCTATTTTCGCGTTTGCCCGCCGCTCGATCTCATAAACAAAGAGATCGACTCCGTGGTCCGTCGCTGTGGATGTCATTTCGATTTCATCCCTAAAGCATACCTCAGCGCTTCTGTCGGCCATCAAGGGAATCAATCTCCGCACGCAGACATGGATATCCCGCGGCCGAATGAGGGGGATGTAAACAGCGGTTGGATCCCATTTCAAAATCTATTCAGAGAATAATACCTCTAACCTATGATTAGGGACGGATATCTTCAAGGCTTGCTGGGTATGATATGTGACTAAGGAACAGTACACAGTTTCTGACACGGAGTACAGGTCCTCACTGGAATTGTTGGGCTAGTCCTAATCTTTAGATTCTGCATGAAAGCATGGATTCGTTGGGCACTCCCTCAAGTGTCAGCTCCCGAGAGGATTTGGGGACTCGAGGATCTGATATTCCTATTCGGGTACTCTCTGGACCTCCTCCATATGTCTCTGATACAGTTGAGGTATGCAAATTTCTATGCGGTTCTCTTTCAAATAGAAATTTAATATCTCTAGCCATAAATGGGGCCTCGGAAGACACTTTTTCTATCTGACACCGTTGGAGAGACAGCAGTCGATGAGGTTCGACTTCGCATCACAGCCGACTGGTGTGTATTCCTTAGTTGATGTCTGCCATATTGGACCTGCCCTAATTCTCATCAGCTGTTGCCGCAGCCATGGTATCCCGGACTGGGATGATGTGGTTCCTTTACCAGTGCTTCTCTGCTAGCGATAGACGCCTGCGTCTGAGCATTGTCATCTCAATGATTATACAAGTAATAGCCAATTCTATAACCATAGTGCAAATTGTCGTGCAATGCGGACCGAACCCATATCGACCAGCAAACAGGACGAAGTACTTCCACTACATGTGGGATCCTCTTCCTGCGGATGGATCAGTCAAATGTCAAAGCCCGAAGGTGCAGACCACTGTCGGATTTGTGCAAGGAGGTTAGGGATTTTCATTTCTACTTTACTGAATCATAACTAAAAAGTGACAATAGGGTTCAATACGACAATCGACTTTTTCCTCGGGGCCTTAGCGGCCTTTGAGCTATGGCAGTTCTTCATCCAGACACTGCACAGGAATCACAATGTCTCCGTCTGGGCTCAGTTCAAGAGAATCAATAGCAGTGTTCGTTCACGTCGTATCTGGCAGACACTTACCTTGAGCCTGCCTCTTTTCCTTTCAGGAGCGGCCTCTATCGTCAAGACCTACGTATGTTGACCTCAAATAGTATAGCTTCATGATTAAGGCTCAAGAGCTAATTATGCTGCTACAGCTCCTTAAATCCCTTGGCGATAGATCAGATTTCACCTGTGAGTCTGCTCCGAATCAGTGTTCTTGTGGATGTTATACTGATGTCGTTATTCAGACAATATCGTTCATTTTGTTCTCTGGGTCAAGTAAGATACTCGAATCCCTCCACGATCAAGACACTGCAGCCGTATTTCACTTCACATCTCGATTTTCGCACAGCTACTGACCTCCTTTCTTATGGCTATAGAATAGAGAATTACAGTATTCTCATCGCAACCTGCGCTCCGGTCATCCGCCTCTTCCTCCGCACGTTTGTCGATAACCGTCGAGAGGGTCGCTATCCAGGGTACCCGTGGTCCCGTTCACATTCCAGCAAGGATGATCAAGGGGTGGAAATGGGCCGTAGAAGCCACCGGGGCAAACCCTGCAGGCAGACCTCTATTTCTGCCACTCCGGGGTATGCGGACAAGATCGAAGCGGATTGGGATCACTGCTCCGACCGGTCAGAAAGCCGGATCATGAGGTCACCACATGATCAAATGGGCCACGTGCGCAACGGACATGTTACTGTTAAGACGGATATTGTCGTAGAGGTAGACGATGATGAAAGGTCCGCTTCCACATCTCCGGGTCCTAGGCACAGTGGAGGCAGTGGTCACAGAGAAATAGGCGCTTACCGTTGACATCAAAAGAACATGATATTCCTTTTAGTTTTTGTCTATGATATATAGCTAGACGAACAAAAGATGTACAGAATGTATTTTACAATAAGAACCTAGGTAATTTCAATTAGCTTATGCAGAGTAGGCACGAAAGTATAGGCATCGATATTTTATCCTCCCTAGGCTGCCCCACTACTTCTGCCAGCCCCATGATCTGGATTACTAGACTTCGAGTAGCCTAGTGATTTTTGTTATTATAATGGAAACGGCTTCAAGCAAACACAAAAGAACAGTGGTAAACACAAAAGAACAGTAGTCACACGTTGTCAACGTTGGAAGCTAGTTCAAAGAGAACATACTATTGGCGATCTAATTCCCAGAATCAACACAGAATTTATAAAAACCGAGGGTCTCCTCCTCCCCATTGGGTGCAGAGAGGAAGCTACCCGCTCTCTGCTCCTCCGGGGGAGGAGGAGATCTCTCCGCCATACTCCGCCGTCGGAGGCGTAGCAAGAGGATCGGTGGACGATGAGGACTCATCACGAGACGACAATGATTCCAAGCACAGCGCACGCGTGTACCGATGCAGGGGGCACGCGAAAACGCTTCAGTATCTGCAGATATTAGCCAACGGTCGCAGCGCACATATGCACTCAAAGTAGCCTCGCAAGGAGGACATCCGACATCCGACTCGACAGTGTCGAGGAGCAAGGTCATGTAATGTGACATGAAGTAGGGAGACAGGAGAAAAGGAAAGGCATGACTTACCTTGACGGCAGAGGTGGGCGTTGTAGAGGGAAGAAAGGGAAGGTGAAGTTATCCTTTATCTCCACTAGGTGTACTTGACATACTATTTTCTTATGATACCGCAAAGATCTGCCTCTTTCCACCAGATAAATGGGGAAATGGGTATCGGCAAGGAAACAATCGGACTATGCTATGTAGCCAATCTATGAGACTGCTTCATATGATTTCTACGATGTCAAGTAACGTGGATATATTTTTATGTTCTTCCCGGGTTGCCTGGATTACCAGATTAAAATATATTCTCGGGCCCCTAGGGGGTCCAGTAGTAGGGGGTGCCAGCTCAGCGGGGTCCCAAAAAAACTCGGCGTGGTAGCTGTCAGCCCCAGTAGTAGTCTCCTACACCTCCGGATCAGAGCTTAGTCAGCGGCACCACAGGTAGTTAGTTAGCCAGCTTGAGCTCCCGAGATAGTTCCCTCAATCAAGCATCTTAGCAGCTCCGAGATTTAATAAATTTGTATATGGCATAGTTGTGCATGGAGTAGGAACTCTCATTCGCCGGCAGCTCGCACTTATATCCCAGTTTTGCTTAGACTGCACTTATCACCTTGCATTCATGGTGCAAGATATGAGTCGTATGAGCTAAAAATAGGATAATGAGATTCCGTGAGATTCCATGACAGTAATCAATAAAAATTATATCTAAGATCAGCGCAAATTTTATCTATAATAAGAAATCGCTTCGGCTTCAAAGTAATGAATCTAACACTATCTTATCCAACATGCGACCCTCCAAGCTACTCTTGCCTCAAACTGCCATATAACACTGAATGTGAAAATATATGAAACATTAGTCAGGAGTTATCAGATCAGTGATCTAAGAAAGAAGGTAATTAGATAAATAATAGCAGTTTAAGACAGTTAGCAACAGCAGAGAATAACAATCTTTTATATAAGATTGCGAGGCTACTGTATAATATTTATTTGTTATCTTCCAATGTGTCCTCATCCTGAATGTATGCTTCGAGATTTCGCTGAGAGCAGGAGGTGGATAAATCAACTATATAAGCTACTATTTAGCACCCAAACTATATAGGACACAATGGCAAATTCTTATTCTAATGAGAGTTATGCTAATACGGTACAGCTTACATATAAACCATATGCAGCGTTCAGGAATATTGTGGCATAGTTGTCCCAACATGTTCACCTCAGCATAGTCATGCTAGCATAAGACAAATCTTTCTATATCTACTAACAAAAGGTGGTAGACAAAGACTTCTCAAAGATTTAACTATCTACAACACTCTACGTATCAGAGGACTTCGATGTCGGATATCGAGCGGTTTCTAGAGCGGAATGTTCGGAGCTAATAGCTGTCAGAGACGATAGAAAGCCGGAATTCTAGGGGCTTGGGGGTCCATGCTACATTACCAAGCCATTTAGCCGAGGGGGAGCGGAAATCGGGAGACCTGTACCGGAGAATATCAGGGGTCTCCAACAATAGCCAGCGAGTTGGGCCTATTTCTAGTCTGGCAGTGATATAGTAACTCAGGTGAAGATCAATATCCTCATAGGAGTACTTACCTACCCTTCTAGGACCCACCACAATCTGATAAAAATGATCCCACATAAGTTCTCGGAACGAAAAGACCGATTTATTTAGCGTTAAGATTAGATACAGGTCCATACACAGAGTTGGGGGCCAATAGGGATTTCCACGGTTACTTATGACCATGGTGGCACCATCAAGCGGGCCGCTGCAGGAGATTTTCATTGATGCTCATACTGTAACTCCGTACCTTCGGATGATTTCCGTACGCGATAACCCCTCTCTTCCGATGAGGAGGGGCATTTCAAATTGTTGCTTCCCGCTTCTTCAAGCCCTCAAGGAGGGAATATCTTTCCGTGTCGGTTTAGAGATCAACAAAGACTTTATGAATAAGGATACAACACTTCCTAAAGATAACTTAAACTTATTGTCTAGAATTACAATCGCTAACTCCTGCCCCAATAGAGCAAGCAGGGGCCGTTGTTCGTTTAAATTGCAGGTGGTCTAAGAACTTAGGATCTAGACGGACAAGAACAAGATCGACACTGTTAAGCCTCCTTATTCGTAGAAAATATGCTTGTGTCTCTCGGATACCGGCCCAACGTTCGAAATACAAAGATAATTAGACGCTATCCGATGTGCTTCGGGATGTTTGTCCTACAGCGGGACATGGGATGGTTCTGCGGAGCGGCCCCACCTGCGGGGCTGTTGGAATAGTAGGTGGTGTGTATGAGAGATGATTTTGTTTTTTTGATAATAATTTCCATTTCCATCAAAAGGACTCTCCTGGAACTCCTTTTTGAATATTTAGACAGGATGAGTTATCCTAGTTCATGATTGTGTCTACTCTTCCTTTTCTCCTTCATCGTTCCTCCCTATTCCAGTCGCACGGACATATATACTATCTAAGCAATTGATAGAAGTTGCAAGGCTGTTGAAACCATAATAGTCATGGCAGACACCGTCAAGAGAGAGATCCTTATCGTTGGAGGGGGCCCTACGGGCCTTTTGCTCGCTTATGAGCTTCTCCGGAGACAAGTTCCTGTTCGGATCATCGAAAAAAGACAAGGACCATCGCATACAACAAGAGCTATGACCTTGCACTCCCGTGTTCTAGAAATGCTCGATCATATGGGAATGGCGCACAGACTGGAGGAAGTGTGTCTGGAGTGTCCCGGCAACCTTTACCACTTTCCCGGTCTCAGTGATGACCAATGCCCCCGGACAGACTACCGGGTATTGCCGACGCGATATGCCTTCTACTATAAAGTCAGCCAGGAAAATGTCGAGTTGATCCTCCGGGAGCATCTGTTTGCGAATTACTCTATCCGTCCAGAATACCGTACTGAATTGGTCGTCCTAGACCAAGACTTCAGCAAGTCGGTAACAGCTACCATTCAGCACCCTGATGGCACCATTGAGAAGTCCTCCTACCCATATGTCATAGGATGTGATGGTGTTCACAGTTTCGTCCGGGATGCAGCAGGTATCAAGTTCAACGGGGAGACCATTGCCGTGATGTCAATGGTAAGTCGTGTTGAACGCCCTGGAGAATGAAATAGCGCTAAATGAGTTTTGAAACTATTCAGATGGATGTGGAACTCAGCAATGTCACTTTTGATGACCGATGGATGAACTATTACTTCAACAAGGATCTGTTCATGAACTGCACCAAGATGCCTGGGAAATACTGGCGCATCTATATGAGTGAACCAACCGGTAACTATGTCTTCGATAAGGACCCGCAAAAAGCATACCAGGAAGTTGCAGACAAACTCGGCATCGGATTCAAGGTGGGCAAGCCGGACTGGGTGACAGCCTGGGATGTCCGCAACCATATGGCAGAGCGATACCGCACCGGACGAATGATCATCTGTGGTGACGCCTCGCATGTCCATTCGCCAAGCGGTGGACAAGGCATGAATTGTACGATGCAGGACGCATTCAACCTGGGTTGGAAGCTGGCTGCTGTCTTCAGAGGGGAAGCAGATGATTCTATCCTCGACACGTATGAGAAGGAGCGGAAACCGATTGGCAGCCAGGTCACTGAAGGTGCACTCGCGACGCATCATATAGTGATGGGCTTTGGCGTCGAGCCGGAAGATCGTCTGCATATCACTCAGGAACCCGGCTGGGAGGAACGCACTATCAACCGCGTATCCGGTCTCTCACACAACTACCGTGATGTGACCGTCCTCCCTGAAGGTCTAACGCCGGTTAGCGGTCCTAAGCCGGGTGAACGCCCTCCAGATGCACTGCTCATGAAGGAGCCGAAGAGGCGATTGTATGATGCTTTGCGTCGACCGCAGTTTACAGTTCTCGTGGCTCCTGGCACAACGAATCCGGACGATGTCATTGACATTGGCACTAAAGTACGTGATCGCCTGGACAGGTTATATCCCGGGCAGGTCGCAACCTATCTGATCTCGCGAGCACGGGAGCCTCGTTTCGATATTGACCACGAGTCTATTGATGAACTCGACGAATTTACGACGCGGTATGATATTTCCGAAGATGGTCGCTTGATAGTAGTGCGACCGGACTTATACGTCGGCATGGCATGTATTCCCCGCGAATGGGAAAAGATTATCACGTATATGTCGCAGTGGTTCAAGCCTCGGGCTCAATCAGCGGTGAAGAACTGAAGGATTAATGGCTTCGATTGCGCATCAATTAGATCGAAGCGTACGACTGGTCCATAGATCCTATGATAACACGCGATGTGCTTCATTAGTTGCAATTTGAATAAATGTCTATAGCTTTTGTTTATAAAGAAGCTCTCTTTTGAAAATGTTGCCATTATGCGCCGACCTGAAAGAAAACGTTTGATGTACCGATATGTCGCTGTATATTTTGAGAGTATTGTACTTATTTTCTCAACATTGACACCGTCCTATTCTGGCCTATTCTTGGACGGGAATAATGTAATAATATCTGTCAATTTAGGATAATTCTCATGATGCAGGGTTCATACAAATTGCTGTCAGTTAACCTCCTTTTTTTAATTTCCGGTTATTCCTGCTGCCGATCTTTTGGCCCTTTTGATCCATGATCCTTACATCACAACATTCATGTACCCAATTCGGCGAGCGCTGCTTCATCTTATTTATCTCGTAAATGAATAAATGGAGACAGTGAAATTGCTAAAGGCCGTTCAGTAGCAACGTCCCGACATAACACGACAGCGGGAAGCGCTGATCACGTGGTGATCCGAGATGTTACGCGTCGCAGCAACATGACCCTTTTTCACTCGCAACAGTCCTGTCGAGGATGTCCAGAGTTGCCGGTCGGACGTCCCCGGGACTCAAAGATGCGTTTATGTCTTCCAATCTGGGGCACATGCCAGCTGGCCGTCCAGTTCGACGCTTCCGAACCTATGCGCTTTTAGCCATCTTCATCTTGGGAGTTCTCTGGTATAGCCATCGCCGATCACATCGCCCGTCGCACTCGCCTTTCCTACGATATGAAGCCATTGACTGGTCTCGATATGCATATGTGCAATATGTGACATCTAGTGCATATCTCTGCAATTCTATCATGGTCTTTGAGGCCCTGCAGCGGCTCGGGAGCCGTGCAGAACGGGTTCTGCTCTATCCTCAGGAATGGGATACGTTGATAGAGAGCCCAACAGATCGCGATAGTCAGCTACTGGTCCTAGCGCGGGACAAGTACAATGTCCAGCTTATGCCGATCGATGTACAGCTGGTCAAGGGTGGTTCAGGTTCGTCTGTGCGCCGTGCTTTCTTGGTCCACACTATCAAATGACTGATAAGTCTCAAACTCTACACAGAAAATGTCGATTCTTGGGATAGTAGTATCACCAAACTCCTTGCATTCAGCCAGAGCCAATATGATCGTGTCCTGCATATCGATTCCGACGTCACTATCCTACAAGAGATGGATGATCTCTTTTTCCTGCCTCGAGCGAAAGCTGCAATGCCTCGTGCGTATTGGGAGTACACGGAGACTAGGAAGCTGACTTCTCTTCTCATCCTGATTGAGCCTTCTTACCGTGAATTCAAAGCCCTCATGGACGCTGCTCAACCTATTATTGCCGGTCAAGTTGGTGCGGGCCAAGCTGGCGCGGATAATGACACAGCGGAAGTGAGATACGATATGGAATTGCTCAATAATCGCTACGGCAATTCTGCGTTGGTTCTCCCTCACAGACAGTACAGTCTCGTCACGGGGGAATTCCGGACAAAGGACCACAGGAAGTATCTCGGAAATGACTACGAAACTTGGGACCCAGACAAGGTTCTAGAAGAAGCCAAACTCGTTCATTTCTCCGACTGGCCGCTGCCGAAACCATGGGTCATGTGGCCGCAGAAGTTGTTGGCAGAGATGTTGCCCCGATGCGATAATAAGCCAGGCACGCCGGAAGAGAGCGGATGTCGTGACCGAGAAGTCTGGAGAGAATTGTATGAGGATTTTCGGAGAAGAAGAAAAGTGAGCCTCGCAACGAATCCTGAACGATGTTCCTGGACTGACATAAACTGTGGTAGGATATCTGCAAGCTGCTTAGTTACCCTGCTCCGGATTGGCCACCGAGGAATCAAGCAGAACAGTCAAACAATTAAAGGCCACAAGATCACGCAGTGGTTTCAGGGATTGAGAGTATAGACCTGTGTAGGGAAAAAAAGGTCCCAATCACCAAAACTACCGTATATGTAGCATTATTTCGGCAGCTGCCCAGGAGCTATTCTCAATACTTCGTCAAGAGATTCTAAATGCAACCTGTAGGCCATATGGAAGCCCTTATTAGGCGCAGTTGTCGGATACTTTTTTTCTTTTGGAAATAAAGGATCTAATTATAGAAGACAAGTGGACAAAGAGGTGAAGGAAAATTAGAACACCACTCTCCCCTCTTGGGGGGAAATAAGTTGAGAAAAAGAACATGGCGCCGGATGCAAGATATTGCCATAAATACAGAAAATTCAACATGCACAACTGCAGATTCCCACAAATCCTAAAATTAATATGCCCAGAAAATGTAGTCAATTCCTTAGTAGCATATCCCTCAAGCAAACTATATCTTTCCGATAGGTAAAGGTGGTAGAACTCTCTTCTGATGTTAACATTAGGCTTGATGGACACCATTCGTTAGCGGCTTGTCACCCTCCTGATGTGGCCCGGCGACTATGGAGTATTGGCCACCCGAGCCTGCCCAGGTGAGCTTCTTGCCCCGGACGGCAGTATTATCGATCAAAGTGGGAATGGTAACTTCATCCAAGTTTGGACCTTGGCCGCATTGGTAATTGGTATTGAAGCCCCACGAGTAAGCTTTCCCTTGAGATGTGATGACAATATTTTGGTCAGAACCAGCTGCTGCGAATACACAGTCGGAAATAGGGAGCACTGTAGGCTCAAGAAGGATACGTGGTCTCCCTCGTTCTGAAAGCACCTTTGTCGGATCATCAACTGGTAATGTGTTGATGTCAAGACCCATCTGAGCGCCATCCATCCGACCCCAGACAAGACACTCTCCTGCCTGGCTAATGCCAATTGAGTGATGAGAACCGCCATCGATCATCCTCATTTTCTTGTGGGCTGGGAACTGGAGCCTTTGAGGAATGAAAACGGTGGTCCCACCTGTACCAGCACCTGTCTTAACTCCGGTCTGACCGAAGTTATTCAGACCCCATGCCCATGCATCGCCATTGGAGTCAATTGCAAAAGCGTGATTACTAGCGGCATGAATGGAGACAATCTTCTTTCTTTTCGGGAGAGCCACCAGCCCGGGAAATAGACCGGCTCTGTTGTGGAGGACATCGAGATTCATATCAATAGCACTCTGGTGACGGCCAATGATTAACCGACGACCTAGTTGATCCTGCTCGGACATTCCCCAGGAGTACACCTTGCCATCCATATCCAGTGCCAAGCAAAAGTCGCTACCAGCACTTATTTTGACAATTTTTTCAAGAGCAGGGATTAGAATCGGCCTTGTCTGTTTCTCAATGACTCTTCCAGTCTTATCCAGTAGAAACATAGATTTTCCTTCTTTGTTCTGTGAGGCGGTTAATCAGCAGTGTCAATGGAAAAACGAGGCGATTCCACTTACCACAAAAGTTCCCCATCCATAAACGCGCCCTTCCTGCGTCAAGGCGAATGTGGCACTATTACCTGCAGTAACGCTCACAATCGTTGTGTTTGGCGGAAAGCCATTCTTTGGAATAGCGGTTGGAGTGGATTCATGCGGGTTTAGCTCGATATCACTCGTGTCAGACGAAGCGGAATCATCTTCTGCAGCATCCATATCTTTCAATCCCCCTTCCCAGGAGGTATTGCGACCAAGGGCATAATTATCATTGACGCCCCAGGTCAGAATTTTGCCGTCAAAAGTCAAAGCAGCAACATGCATTCCGCCTGTAGCGAGATCAACGACACCAACCTTCTCCGCGTCCAATAGTGGATTCAATCGCGGTCTCTTGACATCAATTGAATTCTTGGGTCCCAGACCTAGCTCTCCTGAGCTTCCTTCTCCGAACACATATACGTCTAGTCTTGTGGTGGACGCTTTGTTTTCAATGGTCAATCCGGGAGCCCGTTCCCTAGGTCTCCCCACCCCAGACTTGACACGCTTGGATGGAGGTTCCGGAGATTGAGCCAGTCGCTTTTGCGACCTGGCAGACTTCGGTGGTACCATGGTAGCTCAAAGGAAATGACAATTCTTGTCTTTGGTCGCAAATGTAATTGATAATTGAAATAACAGGGTTAAGAAGGGATTAGCTGCTCTGTTGCGAAAACAAAATGAACTCTCAAGCTGCTGTTTTATGAATCATTTTTACAACAGGATTCACAATACTGATTCCGTGTTATAATAGATAAAGAAAAGATTTTGTTGTAAGAGAATGTTTTCGATGCTCATTAGTCTCTCCCGATTTATTATGGGACGTTCTGCTTAGCGTCGTGAACACACTAGTGTGGCTTGGCATGTGACCTCGTATCGCCCCTATTCTAAATATGGAAAACAGAACAGACAGTAACAGCACCGGCACCATTTCTTGTCATTAACAATACTCTTCTCTATTGGTCGAGATATTAACATTATTAGCGGTCTTGGTCTATTCTATCACATTAGTTATACAAACACGCAGAAGATAGGAATCCTAAGCCGACAAATCCCTGCAAATAGCTGTCAGTCGGAGAACTTCGAGTCTTGACTGGCCAATGCCGCAAAAGTTAACAGGGTATTGAAGAATCGTTGAGATGGAGAAGGGATATCATCCGCGTACACATGTCTAAGCAGACGCCAATCCTTCCAGGTCAGCCTTGACTCTGCGCATCAGCTGGAGTAGGAATTCTTCGTCAAAAGCTGCATCGGCCCAGGCAAATCCCAACGTCAGACAGCCATCTCCTCCCGTCACCAGGCATGCTTCGAAGGGCGTCCCAAAATGGTTCCCTGACTGACTGAAGACCATCCTGCCCACTCGTGGTTGGACATTCCCGGCTTCTGCCCAAACGTCCGATGACTTTTTTCGGATAAATACACCGACGTTCGAGATGGAGAAACTGGTCGTCCGAGGTTTACCAATCTTCGAGAGAAACATCTTGTTCATGTCTGGAATATATCGAAGCAGGCCCACAGGATTATTCTTTCCTTTCGAATCGATGAACTTTAGTATATTTTCTCGAGACTGCCGAGCTATGTCCCATGGGAACTCATCACGCTGAAGAGTATCGCGGACGTAGGTGTCAGAATAAGATGCAACATAGCAGCCTATGCTGTCTTCATTGACGACATTCGGGTCGATCCAGCGACGGGTAGTGGCTGCTCCATTACAGAGAAGCTTTCCATATTCAGAAGAAAGCATACTGAATAATGTCCTTGCGATCTGTACCTGAACCAAGCCAGACACAGTCGTCTCCTTGGCTTTACAGAGCGATAAGAGTTGCACAGTTGTGTCTTGCGATAACCTCACAGATCGATAGCGTGACTTTGGCGTAGTTGCTGTGGGATTAGCAAGCCAGACTCCTCGCTCTTGCCACCCAATGGTCGACCAGAAGACCTCTTTTAAGAGATATAGTGGAGATATGGGAATATGAAGCAAGGACTCCATAGCTGGGGATATCTCTCGATTGGGAGGGACGACTTCGTTGGTTGAGGATCCACTAGAAGACGCTAGAGCAGCCGAAAATGCCCTTTGGAAAGCAAGGCCGGATATACCGTCTCCAAGCGCATGGTGGAAGATGAAGGCGACCTCGAAAGCCGATTGATCCTCGGGATCTAATATAACGAGCAGGCGCCAAGACGTAGAGGCCTCTGATCCAGCATCGTTCTTGAAAGACCTATTGTGCTGGCTCTCCAACACAGCATCTAATTCTGCGTCCTCGCCGTCATCACCTTCTACATAATGACTCTTGCGAGAATAGAAAGACACTGTCCGACCAAGGTTGATTTTAGGCAGCCGTGCAAAGTACGGCTGCTTGCTCCCTTCTTCCATAGGGACAGCGGAAAGCATCGGGTACTCCGAAATAACAACAGCACACGCTCCATAGATTCTAGCTTTCAGCGAAGATTCATCCTCGTATGGTACAAGATGCTTTGCTGTGACAGCCACGTTGTTGTAGAAGCCTACATGATGGCGAGCTGTGGAGTATCGCTCCAGCGGTCCTATGGCACGTATTAGATATATCTGACATAACTGTGTATATATTCAGCGAGGTACTTACCAACAGGGCGTAGCTTTTCTAAGTTTGCCATTCTTTATCGACTTGATATTTCCTCCTCTTCTACCCTATGCATAAGCAACTAGCATTCCATTCAAAACAGTATAAAAACTGATGCAAAATTCAAGCAATGCGCAAGATGTTTGTTTATGGAAGGAGTTCCGTCGCGTAAACAACGGATATTTTTATTGGTGTCTAGGCAAAAGGTTTTCAGGAACTCTTTGGGAGTTTAAAGGTCGACTCGCTTAAACTCTTGGCATAGATTAGCTGCCGAAGTACCTAACTCGCAAACTTCAATTTGAGAATTGAGACTAGTTATTTCGAACCGTAAAAACTAACTCGAACTACCTAAAATAAAACCCCGACGCTGTATAATATCTTACACGATTCCCGAATACTTTTAATACTTACCGACATCGGAACGGATATACATAAAGCACCGACGAAGGACGCAGAATTAGAACATCTACCTTGGATTTGGTCGATGGGATTCTCCTGGAGTAATTAGGTACGTTGTTTAAAAAAAAATTTAATTATAGGGAAGTGGCGATATCTGATTTGAATTTACCCCTTAATTTCCCCGTCGTGAGTCGATTAGAAGCCTTGCTTCTTCTCAAGGCCTGATGCTTTGCGAAGTTCTTGTCAATACCGAAATAGAATAGGGCGAAGAAGATCTGTGACTATGTAGGGGACGTAGTTTATCATTAGTCAATCAAATAACTGTTATTTCGCACATACATCAGTAGCTATAGAATAACTTTTTTTTGCATACACTTTGTAATATCCGGAAGGCTATAATTTAGGAATATCCAATAACGAACATATCGACTGCTTAGAATGAAAGTGGATTTTGTTTCTGCAGTTATTTTCAGCTCTCGGATCCTGAAGCTTGAAGAATGCCTCAATTCCTATCTATCCTAGGAGCTAGCTGAACTGATGTCCCCAGTGTGTGATACACTAGGCCTAATCAGGGAAGGTGTGGCAGAACTCCTGGCAATCCGCCAAAACACCCCCCTTCGGCCACACCTGAGGCCTAGCTAGCTACCCATTCAGGTAATTCTGTATATCTAGGCGATGTTTTCGTGATTCTCCACGTTCTCACTATCTTTGAAGTCCTTGGTGTTCAACTCCTTCCGGCCAATCAGTTTGCAGAATTCTTCAAATTTGATCTTCTCCAAAGGCTTAGTGAGTCTATCCGCAGGGTTTACCTTTCCGTCAATCTTCAATAATCTAACCATCTATTTGGTTACCACATCTCTAATAAAAAAGTAGCGATTATCCATCCATTTCGTAATGGGTCTATAGCCGTTATTCTCGACTAAGAACGTTGTATTAGTGGTATCCGTGTAGATTGGTATGGGTTCTCCTGGTTTGTCATCCAACCCGAATATTATAGCAAGTTTTTTAATAAAGATTACTTCCTTGACTACGGAATCAAGTATATAAAACTCCATTATTATAGTAGACGGAGTTACTATTTTCTGCTTTTTGCTTGACCAACTAATCGGTGAGCCTATGAATTTGATAATATAACCCTCCGTTGATTTGCCGTCAGGGTTATCCTGATGATTAGTATCGATATAGACTTCTATCCCCTTCTCCGGATCCAAACCTAATTTAATTCCGTAATCCAAATAACGATATAGGAAGTGTAGGAGATATTTGGTAACTATTATATCTGTTTCACTAAGATTATTAGTCTTTTATTACAAATAGTTCATTACTTGAGCTATATTGGGCCGGGTCTTTATTACCAGCCAATTAACCTTACCACAGATAGTCTGAAATTCAAGCTTGCGATCCTCGTTGCTATTATCTCCCTCCTCCTGAATCTCCGTCTTATACGATATCTTTATGGGTACTAATATTTTTATCTGTTTCCTATTATAAAGGCCTGAATCTTGTAGAATTCCCGGTATATACGAGGCCTAACTTATGGTGATCGTTCTCCTTTCACGATCACGGGAGAGTTTGTATCCTAAAAACCTGCTTGGTTCTCCTAGAATTTTGGTACCGAACCTTTTGTTAATCTCGTTGATAAATATATTCACTATTACTTCAGTAATTACTATAATTAATATATTATCTATATAAATAACGATATAATATTTTCCTTCGCGAATCAAGATATAGGGATCTTCCTGTAGTGGTTTGAAGCCTATATCCTTTAATTCTTTTATGAAGGTCTGGTTCCAGAGATAGGTTGATTGACGGAATCCGTAGAGAGCTTATTACAAATGGCATACTTGACTGTCTCCTATATTGAAACCTATGGGTTACTATATAAATATTTATTAATCTTCTAATGTAGTATTTAGATATATGGTAATAATATTGTATTATAACTAGTAGAGATCTTTAATTGCGACCAAGGTTAAGAATATTTTGACTACGGCTTCAGAGACCACTGGTAAGTAATACTTTTCAAAATCTATTTTATCCTATTGGTAGTTACCGTAGACTACCCAGCGAGCTCTATATCCTTTGATATATCCGTTGGTATCAAGTTTAAGATTATAAACCCATTTCCCTGGGAGTATCTTTACTCCTAAAATGGTTGGTCGCGGGACGAGCGACCATACTTTCTTATCTTTTAGTTTCTATAACTGAATCTCTATTACTATATACCATTCCCTTTTTTATGGTAAATTTATGGCCTGCTTGAAGGTTCGTGGGATTTTAACCTTATATACTCTTATCTTGTCAAGAGCCATGATATAGATATCCCGCTTCTTGGTTCGCGATATTTTTTGTTCTACCTTTTATTGTGCCTCCCGAGTTTATTTATTGTTATACTATTTGACCTTTTTTATGGGTCTAGAAGACCGTCTGGTTACTTGATCTATTATCTATTTCTTTAATATTAAGGGAGGTTGGTAGGTAGTATTATTAGATATAGTGCCGTCATTCTCAAAGTCGTAATACTCTTCTATTATAGACTTTGGAAAAGATCTCTTATTAGCTCTAAGCACGTTATTTATGTGAGTATTTATATCTCCAGTTGTAAACTATATAATCTCTAATTCCTCTTATATACCTTCAAGGTAGTGTTAAGTTTACTCCTCCAACGCGGGCGTAGGTGAAAGAGTTTTTATCCTATCTCTGACAATATCTTTAATTGTCCTTATCACCAAATCTATGATTTATGGGTTATTTTTAATATGATCTCTGGGTATTATTATATTATTTCCTCGTGGTACTGGTCCCTTGGGTTTGGGAATTGGGATTATTATTGCTCCGCTAAGCGGATCTTCAAGATCTTTAAAAAAGGTGATGTTGTACGAATATTTAATTTTACCTATATCTGGGAACCAGACCTTGTAGATATAGCCATTATCTCCCTTATATCTAACTAGGTAACTAATCTGTGCTTATGGCGATATCTTGAATATTTATTTTTTGTCTTCCTTAGGTATATATATATATATATGGTAACCCTAAACATAGAGATATTTGAGGGTAGGCTTCTCGTTTAATATATTAAAGAATCTATACTATTTGGTGACAGGAGGTTCTATCTCCCCTTTTTGGGGCAACCTATTTATGATATAGACGGCAGTCTCTATTGCCAGCGGCCAGAGGGTCATGGGTAGGCCTGCTATAATTATTATCGTTCGCGCCAGCGAATTAAAATATCCAATATGACATTCTGACAGGCTATTTATTTTTAGAGTGTGTGGCGGAGTTAGCTATATATTAAGACCTTCGTCCTCTGCCCAGGCTATAAATTGGTTGAATTCCCATCTACCATCTAGGTGTTAAATTGGGATGTAGTGACCACAGATATTTATCATTCCTTTATTAAACTTGATGAGTTTATTAAATACTTTATCCTTAGAGTATAAGAGATAGATAAAATATATTCTTATAGTATTGTCGATCATAATCAGGTAGTAATTATATCCTTGGATACCCATTGGTTTTATTGGTTAGATATTAGCATAAAAGAACTATATAGGCTTCTCATATCTAGGTTGAGGGTCGCGAGAGACCAGTCGCTTGGCTTTTGCTATACGATAAGTTTCATAATAAAAATCCTTATCTCCTAGGAGTTGAATATCTATAGGATTAATATTCTTTAGCAATACCTTGATTTTGGGTATACCTATATATCCTAACTATCTATGAAGTAATTCAGGCGTAATTACTACTATCTATATCGGCCTACTGGTATAGAGCCAGAGGATATTGCCATCCTTGTAGGTATAGCCAACGATTTTGTTAGTTTTGATGTTGAGTAATTTGTTTTCCTTTGTATTATGCCAAATATTATATTCTTTTTTGTTATTAATCGTAATGAATAGATTATATTTCAAATCTGGATTATAGTATGCCTTGACAAAGATGGTATTGTTTTTGCCGTTGTCTAGGCCTAGGTTGATCTTGACTATTCCTTCTCCTTGGCAGTTGCCCACGGTCCTATTGGCATAGTCATAATTATATCTTTCTCCATTTTCGAACTTATGATATTCGATAAAATTATCAAGATTATTACATATATTATTGGATGAACCTAAGTCTGCGATCCAACGGGAAGGTAACAATACGGTTACTTATATCAAAATAGCTATGCTATTGAAGCCATCGAATCCTTTGTGAACTGGTGGCGAGGTTATGTCACGGCCCTAGCTCAAACCTCCAAGAAGGTCAGATTCGCAGGCATTTCCCATCAGACAAAGGCTAGAGACTAGACCTAGATTGGAAGGCGGTTTGAATGGCAGAATGCTCAAAGGGGATA